>JAQZBX010037984.1:0-23580 GCA_029593785.1 Cabassous unicinctus | reverse complement strand
GCTTGCTGTCTGCTCTCTGTGTGTTCTTCTGTGTCTGCTTGTCTTCTCTTCAGGCGGCACCGGGAACCGACCCTGGGACCTTCCAGAGTGGGAGAGAGGCGCTCAATCTCTTGCGCCACCTCAGTTCCCTGGTCTGCTGCATTTCTTATTGTCTCTCCTCTGTGTCTCTTTTTGATGAGTCATCTTGCTGCGCCAGCTCTCTGCACAGGCCAGCACTCCTGCATGGGCCAGCTCTCCTGTGCGGGCCAGCACAGAGACGGTCCATTCAACAGCACCATCTCTGTAGCTTAAAAAAAAAATTGCGGTGTTACTGAACTTGAAATTTCTTTTCTTATTTTAAATTCGGATCATGTCTTTTTCCCCAGGAGTTAGCTAGGTTGAGATCCTTGTCTGAAGACACAAATAATTTGGAGAAGCCTGTTGGTAGTTGTGGTGGCCCCCGTGTCCTGCACCGGGTGAGAAGCAGACCTTGCAATGTGACAGAATGCTGGCCAAGAAGGAAGAGTATTTGAGAACAGCTTTAAAAGCAGAGCAGACTGACACTGGATTAATGTCTCCTGAGTCCCTTCCTTGAGGGCCCTCACTTGAAGGTCAGTTGGACAAAAGGCCCTAGGACAGAGAGGAGGAAGTATGATGCCCAGAGTGCAGGAGGAAAACCCTATTCATGTTGCATTAGCGTTCTCAGTAACTTTTCCAGATGATATCTAGGCATATAATGATTACAGTGTGGTAAGGAAATGAGCAGTAATGAACAGTGTTGAATCATTTCATCTTCTAAGGAAAAAAAAATCAAGAACAAAGTCTAATGATTATCCCTAGCAAGTAAAATATTGCAGACCACAAAATGGTTTGCCATTCTAATCCATTTCAAGCATAAACAAACACATACTTGCATGAGCACACACACACACACCTACACGGAAATCATAGTCAAAAACTGAAAGAGTTAATTTAGTCCTTGGAGAAACACGCTTTAAGCAGTGGTTCAAACGCCCTTAAATAGCAGAAAAATCAATACACTTTTATCAGACTGCAGTGTTTATAGAAGCAATACAAAACAGGATTTTGTTAAATGTATATATTACGCCAGATCAAACTGTAAGTTGAAACATCTGTGTCCAAGTTAATCTCAGATACACCATGGAGATTATTTGAATTGTGTGTTTCCTTTTGTGACCTTTTTAGATGTGGCTTTGTGGGGGACAGGAGGGGGGATAATTTTCTTAAGCTTTTAGTTGCCTGCAATGGTGCCAACAGTTGAACATAACGGCAATATATTTTTTTAAGTTACCCAGATGAATAAAAAAAAAAAAAAAGAAAGAAAGAAAAACCCCTTTAGTAATTTCAAAATAGTGCTGCATAGGGAATCTTAAAAAATAAATTATAGACACATAAATATAAGTGTGTGGATCTAAGATTGCTATAGGCGATCCATGACATAAAATTTCTAATTAAAACCACTTTTATGAGCAATAATCACATTCTGAAAAAGCATACACAACTTGCTAGTAGATTATACCACTTCCCTGATGAAACAAACCTTAAAACGTAAGCGAATATAATGTCTTTAGTTTACCATGCACTGATATTTTTAACACAATAAAGGTTTTAGAAGTCTTACAGAAAGTCCTTGCTTCTTATTTGTAGGAGACAAGAAAACAAGAACTGAAGTTGATGGAAGCTTTCTTTTTTTAGATCTGTTTTTAAGGGATCAGACATCTGTAAATCAAATCCATTTTGATTGAAACAATAAATTTGATTCAATTCTGAAATTTCATTTCAAAAGTGTAAGAGAGAAATTCATAGGACCCCTCAAAGTAAATGACAAGCCTGGTCTCTGAAATATGTCAGGAACACATTAACACCATGTAAAAATAACAGCAGAGCCAAACCAAAGTTACAACGGCCAAATGTCCTGAAAACAGGGCTCTAGAAAGGAACTTATGGATCTAATAATAGTTGTATCTTTGATAAGTAACTGGGACTTCTTATGATTGAATGTCCTTAAGAAATAATATAGTACTGCTAGCCTCTCTCTTTTTTTAGTTGCTGATATACTGGGCAAGAGACATGAGCCCAGCAATGCTACCAAATGGGGCAGTGGGAAGCCAACAGTGGTGAATTCTGCTTATTTTCCATGTGTCCAAAGACCTGCCTTGATGGTGACACTTGCCCACATCTCCAGCATATTTCCAGTGCCAACCCGACTTCTTCAGAACCCAGTTCTTTTTTCATGCTGAAGGGCTTGGTTATTAGTCCTGGGAGTATCATCATTCCTGGGGTATAGGACATTGAATCTGGTTCTACTTATGAGAGAACATAGTTAACAAATGCTTTTTTACCTAGACTAGAGTAATATTGGGCCATTTGTAGGTTGAGAAATTATCATCATTCTAAGTATACAAAATCAGTGCTCTGAAAGAATAAATATGTCTCTTGAAGTACTCAGTTCACTAGGAGAAAGGAAAATTGGCCATTAGGGAGATCCAGTTCCTTCTATCCTTGGGTCCAGAAAGTTAGACCCAGCCCCTCTCATGAGAGGGCATATTAACAAACACCATTGACCTAGGGCTTAGTAATATTAAGTCCTTTTTAAGTTGTGCAATATCTTCATTCTTAAGGTAACAAATAGTGGTCTAACTGAATGGACATATCTCTAACAGGAAAATAATTTGAGGTCCTGATTCATGGCTTAAGGCAAGTAAACAGAATAAAGTGAAATAAATTCTCATACAAAACAATTTCAAGTACATTCCTAAAGCCTTCCTCCCTTTCTCCTACCATGCATATATAGATGTTTTTATTTTGAAATAACTTTTGTTTGATTATAAAAATTATATAAGGCCTATTGTTTGAGTCTGTGTATATTTTAATGAGAAAATTACCTACAATTCAACAACCCAAAGATAAGAAGTATTAACATTTGTGTACTTTGCCTTTGAGTTGTTTTTTTTCCTCTGCATATACATACCCACATATTTATGAATTCATACATCTATTCCATGCCTTGTTCCACAAAAGACTTGGGGTGACCATTCATAGCATACAGTAGGACCCATGTCTCTCAGGCAAAACTTCTGATTGATGACATTGCAATGGGCCCGGGTTCAATGAATTTCTTTGTAAAAGTCTGTGGTATAGATTACCATATGGCCAAAATGGACATTTAACATGCCCTACCTTCTGTATCAATTTACTAATTCAAGGGACACAAAACTACAACCCTGGGATCAAATCCACCTGCTGCCTGTTTTTGTAAATAAACATTTATTAGAACACAGCAGCCACACCCATTTGTTTTTTTATTTCCCATGGCTGCTTTCACACTCCAGGAGTAGAGTTCAGTGGTTGCAACAAGCTTTCTATGGCTCACAAAGCCTAAAATATTTGCTATAAGGCTGACCCTTTACAGAAAATGTTTGCTGAACCTCGCTTTAATTCGTGGAAGAAATATACCAGGTATTTAACCCAAATAGCCTCCCCTCCCTTATCTTGGCTTAGTTAGGTTTCTAATTGTATTATGACTTTGCAAAGCAACATGTCCATATTAAATTTTCAGAGCTCTGGAGACACGCTGACGTTTTGCTTTATTTTGCGTTTTGCCTTATTTATCCTCAATTGTCCAGTGGTGTCTTCACCAGACTGTGGGATAGGTACAAGTAGCCTAATGGAAACTGTCCTGATTTGGGCAATAAGCTAGAAGAGCTCTTAAGTGTATCCAGACACCTGCTGTGAATTCTCTAGGACTGACACCTCCATGTTTGTCTCCTTGGCATCCCTGTGGGATCATCTTTTATTGGCTCTATCTGCCGGCAGCTATCCACAAGTCTGCCTTTTGGATCATATTCTAAAGCAATTGCCAGTTCTTAAATTATCAAAATTGATTCTATAGAAGGAGTTTTGCTTCTGCTTAGAATGTAGAAAGCTACAAGAGGCTCCCACCCTAACAATGAGAAAAAGTAAAATAATCATCAAAAGATGACATTTCTGGAGCACATCACAGAGCTGATGTAGCAAGGCAATGAGGTGAACCAAATTCCAAAGAGCGACAAGCCCAGTTGAGGAGACAGGACACCAGAACTATTAGCCCTTTGGTAGAGCATGGGAAGAAGAGGCATCCGCCATAAAAGGTGGCAAAAAGAAAACAGTTAAAATTTTAACAGATCTTAGAGTCCAGGATGGGAAGCATGATAGTTTACAATAACTGGAAGCCAGGACCTGAGGGGAGTCTGCACTCACTCACAAGCTCTTCTCCCTGGGCTTCCACCCTGGGCTCATGAGAAAATAAGTTCCAGAACAGGAGACAGGAGACAAGAGATAAGCATGCAGTGGTGATCTGTGCTACTGGGGACAGGCCTTACACTTCTCTCATTCCCTGTGCTCCTCTCAGGAAAGGAAAAACTATAAGCCACTGGGAGAGGGACAGGAAACCCTCCAGCTATCCCGGCCCAGGCAGAGTCACACTTCCCAGTGGCCACTATGCCCCAGGGGTGAACTCAACATGCCCCAAGCAGAACTCATTTTCCTCCTTTCAAAATCTCTACTGCATTCCCTAACTCAGCTACATTCCCTATACCCAAACAGGTAGCACACCACAAACTTCGGAGTTTATCATGAGACATTCTCTCTGACCCCTCATTCTTTACAGTGTATTGGTTCTTCTTCCTAACAGATAAGGGCTTAAAGGGAAAACCTTTAAATTCCCACTGCCACTATTTAGTTCGGGGCCTCATATTCTTCCTGAGACTATAGTCTCTCTCCACAGTCCCCTGAGGCCACATTGATGAAGTTTTGCTCCTACCTAATATTTTTCAGTCTCTCCAGATCCTAAAGGATGAGATCCAAACCCTCAGCCAGGCAGGAAGCACCCCCACCTACCTTTCCAAGCACGTTCCCCACCCTGGCCATTGTGAACGAATGACCACACTGACGGAATTCCCATCCTGCAAACATCCTGCACCCTTTCAAACTTTAGTCCTTAGAGGGCCAGGCGTTGACACTGGAATGTCCTCTCCTGCCTTTTCTACCTGGTAAACTTGCATTGATCATTAAGACTCAGCTTAACCATTTTGTCTGTGAAACCTTCCCTGAGCCCTGTTGTGCCACACACACACACACACACACACACACACACAGTCTTATGCATGCCTCTATCATGGAACATTTTGTTTATAAGCATATCTCCTCTGCTAGACTATGATGCTCTCTAAGTAAGACTACTGAAGCTGCTGTGTCTTATTCCTATTGGTAACTTCAGCCCCTAGCATAATGTCTGGCATATAATAGATGGCCCATATGCTTATTGAATAAATGAAGACATAGACATGATGACTTCTTTTCCACATCTTAGTTTCAATCAGTAGTAAAATGATTAGCACTACCAAAGAGACACAATCCAGTTCTCAAATTTGAGATGGAACGTCTTCCTCTGTTTTACTTAAGAGTTTTGGTGGAAGTTTTAGGAAAAGGGAGCTGAATTTTCTCATTCCATTTAAAGAAGGGAACAACCTAATGAAGGCTTTTATAGGGGGTTTTGCCACTCCAGCCTTTAGTGAAGTGGTTGCATTTCATCATGGCATGGCCAGAATTCCATAGCAAGCTGCTTTTACTTTCCAAGATAAAAAGGCTTGTATCTAGGCCTGACCCAATTGTGAGTAATTTCCAAAAAGCATATGTACAGTGGTTGCATTCCTACTGAGTTCAAACACAGGCAATGCTTTAAGGAAAGAACAATGTGGTGATAATCACCATTTATTTTCAAGTGTTGCATATTTGTTTCAACAAATTTCAAAACATTTCCCAAGGGATTTTAAAGAAAGTCACCAAGTATGTTTAACAAAACAACATATGGAATGCTAATTTTGTTGTGATGCTATACTCTAATACAGCAAGAAACAGATTTTTCAAAAAATCAGCAGATTTGCAAACACTAATTAAGAAATGCTGAAAACTATCAAGGTCAATTTAAAAATCCATTTGAAAACAAATATTTCTAGTCTTGTTAGTTCTAGTAATTTCCCACCAGGGATTCACTGCACATCAACAAACTTCTACCACGCACGTTTCACAATGAAGGTAAATAAATAAAGGTATACTTTGAATTTTCAATACAAAGTCAAACAGTGAAGTATGGAGGTTTGGGCGGAAATAACCAATTTGTCTCTATCAGTATAATCTCTTTTCAGGAATCTAAGATCCCTGGGGTATAGGATTTCCACTTAGCTTAAGATATATCACCCCTAAGAGATTTTCCAGGAGTTTTGTGCTTGCCATAAGAGAGTTTGCTCTGATATTAACTCTGTGTGAGAATGATTCTCTGCACATGAGGAAAGAGCAAGTAATCCTAAGAAACCAGTTTTACAGGTTATGTCTCAATGACACCCTTTGCCCTTTGATCATTCCTTTTGTTTCTCTGTCCATTGGCCATGTCATTGTCTGCAAAGATCTTCTACCTGAAAAATAGGGGAATTGTGTGTGTGTGTGTGTGTGTGTGTGTGTGTGTGTGTGTGCATGAGAGAGAGAGAGACAAAGAGAGAGAGAGAGAGAGACTTTCCAAAGGCTCAGCTTTTCAACGACAGGATATTGACTAAGCACTCACATGGTCAACCTAGTTACATGCTCAGAGTGACTCATCTCTCAAGGCATTAGCTACTCCATGCACAGAGGATGGGGAGATGTATTATATTTACACTGTCCAAAAACAGATCCACCCAGTAACATCAAGATGCTTCAAATGGGATAACTCATACCAAACCCTTCTTTCACCTAAGGACTCTAGGCCCTTTTCAGATGAGCTGACTGAATCTAAATAACAAAGGTTAAAATCTACCACTACAGGGAAGCAGATGTGGCTCAAGTGATTGGGCTCCCATCTACCTTATGGGAGGTCCAGGGTTCGATTCCCAGGGTCTCCTGGTGAAAAGTAAGCTAGCTCGTGTGGCAAGTTGGCCAGAGCGGAAAGCTGGCCAATGCTGAGTACTGGCCGGCGCAGGAGTGCTGGCCCTCACAGAGAGCTGGTGCAGCAAGATGACGCAACAAAAACAGACACAGAAGAGAGACAATAAGAAGACACAGCAGACCAGAGAGCTGAGGTGGTGCAAGAGATTGAATGTCTATCTCTACCCCGGAAGGTCCCAGGATCAGTTCCTGGTGCCGCCCATAGAGAAGACAAGCAGACACAGAAGAACACACAGAGAACAGACAGCGAGCACAAAACAATGAGGGGCCAGGGGAAGAAATAAATAAATAAATAAATAAATCTTTAAAAATAATACCGTTACATATCCAATGACCAAAACTTGTTGAATTAAATCATTTGACATATTATTGACTTGTCTCTTCATACCTTGGCTTGCTCCAGAAAGGACTTAAAGTGTTTTTGTTTGAAATAAGTGTGAGACTGGCTTAAGTTTGGAAATTAGTTGTAAATAGAACTTGACTTTTTGTTGCAATTGTATTATTTTGGATAAAATTTGATGTAAACCACATATATTTGAATGTATCAGTCCTTAGTCCCACAGACCCACAATACTGGTCTACTCAGATGAAGACTAAAAAGTCTTGAAGATGACGTAGACACACAGAGAACAAAGATGCACGAATATGTCCGAGTAAATGTTATTGAGATTGGTCAAACCTGTTACCTGATTCCTTGAGGGACACTATCTCATAAACAAATGCACTTTCTCGCCTCCTTCCTCCTTCCATTTTATTTCACTATTTATGATTTTTAAAAATGAGGAGAATCTGAGGCTATGGGGTGGGAAAGATAATCTTAATGAATGAATGCCTCTGTCAGATTTAATTTACTTGCACTTCTAGGGCTTTTGCCTATAGATACAAATGGAAAGCACAGCAACTAAGAAACAAAACATTGGAAGTTTTAAAACATTATTTATTGCTAAGTCTAAAACACTGAAATGCTACAGCTCAATGATTGCCAAATCGAAATTAGAGTTTTGTGGGGTTTTTTAAAGTTCCTCTTCAGAGGATCATTTCAGCTCTATGGAGAGGTGTGATACATAAGAAGATGGAGCATTTGGCTGGAGACCAATATGCCTATGAGCCCAAACCAAGTGGACCCATATGGATAGCTTTCATAAAATCATAAATGGGTAGCTGAAGAAAACTCTAGGCTCAGACTGCTTTTTGGCAACAATAATTAAACTGAATTCAGTGCACTCAAGGGATTACTGCAAATTCTTACTAAACCTAAAGAATCTTCAAATAATCTGATTAGCCCTTATTTATTCATGTTTATCCATAACGTTTTTTGTTTCTCTGCTTTTAATTGGACGTTTTGAAAAACCACAGTTATTTAGCCACTTTGTTTAAATGCCCACAGATAACTCACATATTACCTTCTGAGAGAGGAAAGAAACATTAGTGAGACAGATATCAAAGTCCAAGAGGCAGACTATGAATAGCAAAATGCAAGGTTAGACTTAATGCAATTATTTTTAAGTTTGTTTACAGACACTTAGCTAGCACCAACGTTATGCCAGGAACCGTTCTAACTGCTTTACAAATATTAATTTATTTAATCCTTATAAACATGTGAATTACTAGTTTAATTCCATTTTATGGCTAAAGAAACTGAAGCACAAAAAGGTTAACTACCTTGCCCAAGATCACATAGCTGACAAGTGGTAGAACTGGGATTTCAACCCAGCCAGTCTGGCTCCAGCGTCCACGACCCTAACCAATAGGCCATGCTGCCGTGCAAGCGGTCACTCTTAGGGATTGAAATCATGTCCCTCAAAAAGACATGTCCAAGTCTCAATTCACATTCTTGTGGAAGTGAGTCCATTTATAAATAGGACTTTGGGAGATATTATTCCAGGGGTGACCTCATTTGTAATTAGGATCTTCAGTGATCCTTCATAGATGAGGCCAAATTGAATCAGTGTAGGCTTAATCCATGTGTCTGGAGACTTTATACCGAGAGGAAATCTAGACAGAGTTACAGACAACTGAACAGGAGGAGAATAAGGAGACCACCATGTGATGGAGGAAGGGGAAATCCAAGGAACTCCAAGGATCACGGCAAGCCAGCACAGGAAAACTGCAGATGCCAGGAGAAAGCAAGGGCAGCCAAGACCTTGATTTCGGATTTTATGCCTCCAAAACTGTAAGCTGATAAATGTGTGTTGTTTAAGCCAACAAGTGTGTGGTATTTGTCCTAGAATCTCTAGCAAAGGGAGACCCATTCATTCAACAGACATTTACACAGCACCTGTCAGTTCCCCAGAAGCAGGGATTTGTTTTAAAAAGGCCCCCAGGAGAAAACAGTTAAGGGAGTAAGGAAAGCAGGCTAGAAAAGGGAAAAAGCCAAGCAAGGGTTTGATTTCGGGTGCGGGCCCACCTCAGCCTGATCCTGCGGAGAGTTGTGGCGTGCACAGTATACCACTACCTGTGTCCCACCTCAAGGCACAGCGCAGGGACGTGCCCTGTCATTGGCTGCAGGTCACGTTGCTGAGGATGTCAACTTCCAGATAATCCCAGCTCTCCTTATGCCTGAGTGAAGTGGCTCCAGTAGTTCAAGCTCAGTCCTCTGAAGACTGTTGCAAATTCAAGGGGGTAGGGCTAGAGTGTGCAGAAGCTTGGGAATGGACACACAGTGGGGTGAAGTGGATCCAAGGGATCTGAATAGAGCACTGGCAGCACCTACTGTGTATATGACACGTACTCAAGCACTTCAGGATGATAAATGAGGTCAATAAATCTGCTTTCAGAGAGTTTATATGTTGGTGGCAAAACTAAGACACACCCACTTGCATATATGGCAATAAATACTATGAGAGGGACAAATAAATTGCAGAGAAAACAGGGAGAAGAGAGCATACAACAACAGAAAAGGTCACGGAAGAGGTGGCATTTGATCTCTGTATTACAAACGGCAAGATGTGGGGACAGCCTTCATGATCAATCAAACCGCATGAGCAGCCACACAACTAGAAGGCACAGAGCACATTCAGAATCAGATAACTGCTCAGCAGTGTCCTACTTCCACATATAATGAGTCCCAGAAAATGTGTTAGGCATGCAAAATCTCAGGCCCCAGCCCTAACCTACTGAATCAGAAACTCAGGGAAGGCATGAAGGAGTCTGTGACTTCCCGAGCCCCACGGGTGACTCCCGATACACTGCTCTCCCACAACGTTGACTGCAGTCGGGTGGGAGCTCACCTGAGTTCCAGGTGCACAAGGCCACCTGTGACCCCTGGCACCTGCCCTGAGCCACGCTCTCCCATTCTCTCACCTGAGTGAACATGGCAAGGGGGTTTAGACTGGAGAGCATCCTAAGGTGAACAGCAAGCCTCAGACCCAGAGGATCCAGAGTTACATAAAGCCTTGTCATTGAGGAAATAATGACAGAAAGGAATGAATTCATTGATCAGAGGGTGGGGCTGGGTACCCATGAGCCAGCCATCCTCCCCCCATCCATCTCCTGGAAGTTCAGGAAATTCCATGGGTACTGGGTCAGCTCCAGAAGCTCACAAATAGCCACATTGCCCCAGAAAATGACTGGCTGGCTGTCTACACATATGGGGGATGAGGCAGACACACCAGCATAGCTTGAAACCGTATGTGGAATACTGTTAGGAAGACCAGATTTTTCCTTCAGAAAAATAGGAGCAACCATAATATATAATATATGAAAGTATACTTTAATGAAAGAATAGCATATTTTAGCAGGACAAGATGTGCATAAAAGAGTCATGGATATATGCTAATTTGAGGACAGGTATCCTGGGTAATGGGGAACCTCTGAGCCTGGGAGTGAAATGGGCAGAGGCTGAGCTTTTGGTAAATGACTCCGGTAAGTTGTGCAAAATGGATTGGAGAGGAGAGACCCTGAAAGAGGAGAAATCTGTTAGAAGGTACCAAAGTAGAACTGGGGAAAGGCGAGAAAATACCTGAGAAATCTGGAGATAAAATTGACAAACACTTGGCTAAGGAAAGACAAGGGAATGTTTTACCGCACATTTCAGATATCAGATAATGCAATACATCTCCCCTGCAAAAGTCTGCTTTTTTAGCTAAAACACCAAATTCATTTTTACGCTCAAAACAATGTTTATTAAAATTACCCACACAATAAAGCACAGTACATAGACTTTGCAACCATATGAATGCTGTTTAACTCTTACTTTTACCATAGAAGAGTTCTGAAATATGGACAAGCTAAATGATTCCATGTGTCTTTAAGACAAATGCATGCAATCACACTTTTGGCCTAAACCTACAAATATGTTCATTCTCTTACAAAGTTGGCAGACTATAAATCAACAAAATGCTAATCTACATGCCACTAAAATCCTTGAAATCGGTTGTTTGAATAGGTTCAGAGAAACCATCCACCCTGAGAGTTAGGCATTGTCTAATTATCAGCGCACCATAAAAAAGCTGGCAACTGCATAGTGTTTTGCAATTTAAGAATGATAGCAAATCTTTATTGAGTGCTTACTATGTGCCACACCCTACACTCTTTACATGCTTCATATTATTTATTGCAGGGACTCAGAGAATTTAATGAGTTACCCAAGATTACATAGCTTTTCCGTAGCAAAGCCAGGACTCAAATCCTGATCTGCCTATCTCCAGAGCCATAGTTCAAAGCACTAAGCAATTTCCCTTCACATATTATCTCTTTAATTTAACCCTCCTAACAATCCTCTGTGGTAGTCATTATTATCATCAGGTTACACGTGAAGAACCTTAAACCGAGAGACATTAAGTATCAGATTCAACAAGAGCCCACCAGGATGATCTAACCTGAGTTGCCTGAGATCCCAGGTAGTGATGCTCCACTACCTTGTCTGGGAGTTATTTTAATCGGGGGCATCTACAATGTTTCCAAAACACACAAATATTTTCTGGGAAAGGAAACAGAACATTTGAAATACAGCATGGCTTAAAGCACTGAAGACACACACATACAAAGAATGTGGCAGCTTTGTAAATGTGGTAGTGGTGTGGGAAGTGTCTACGCGTTAGCTAACAGTTAATGATATATCAGTTTGTGTGTGTGCATACGTGTGTGTATATACACACTTGTATGTATACAGATACACAGAGACCCACACATGCACACATGCGGGTTTTTTTTTGTTTGTTTTTTTTTGTTTTTGTTTTTGTTTTTTTCAGAAAAGGATGAGAGTAATCATATGGACTAGCTGTGATTTCTGGAAATCCATGGGGGAATTATCATCTGTTATTATAAAACATAATCATTTGGATAAAGAAAACATTAATCATTTACAATGGCATTAAACAAGGGCTACATCTTTGAATCTCAACTTTCTAGGTCTATTCTATATGATGCAACATCTCAGAGACAACATCAATCTACAGAGCAATCGTATAAGCTTTGCTTTTCAAATAAAGGCTTGTGTCTTTTTTGTGAATGTTATTTTTCGAAAAGAAGTATTCCTCTTAGTATGCTACTTTTCCTCACTTGCTGCCATACCCCCAAATTATCTCCCCGTTTCTTTAAGGCATCAATACTCATTTTGAAAGGAGGAAGTACAGCATGACAAATGTCAATTGAGAAACACAGCAAGGTATTTTTTTTTAAATCTGGAACACAAGCCCAAAGGTAATTATTACCTGTCCAATTATTTCCGTAAACCATCGTTGCTGTTATGAACATTTTTTGTCAATATTGTTTGAAATGAGATGCATCTTGGAAGTAAATTATCTTCTGCTCAGGATGACAAGCAAAGATAACTCATCCCCACTCTTCAGGAGGCCAGCCAGAACCCTCTCAAATTATGAATATGGAATGGCAGATGTGAGCTCAGCCAGGTACAAAGTTTGCAATCACAGCCGCAACTTCATATAAACAGAAATCAGGATTTCCCAAATCCTGTGATTAGGTCAGGAAATCTCAAATCCCTGAACCAATTGATTAATACAACTATGATGGGTTCAGGAAACACAGCAACGGGGGTGGTGGGAAGTGGCTGCGTGAGAAAGACTATACTTAAACGTAATTTGCCCTCCTTCCTTCCGTGCCTTTGGGGAAAGTGTGATGGAAGATGTTGCCCAGAGAGTAGCCTCTGTGTTTGGGCAAAGTTCTAGGTTATCATTTCTGTATCCCTCTTGCACTTTGATCTCAGGCATGCTGACAAAGAAACTGAGTGGAGCAACCCAGGCAAACCCCACAAGGCAGGGCAGCGGTGACCGATGAACACGGCGTTGAACAGTTCCATCTGGCCTCACCGGCCATCCCCGGCCCTGTGTGATCTATTAGCAGCATGAGACCAGGTGCGGGGGACGCTGCTCCAGGCTCGCAAGTGCAGCCCCGGCCATTAACTGATTTAAGCTTCGAGTGACTTATGAAAAAAGCATGCAACATGAACGTCAGTCGGGAAATGGTTACAAATTAGAAAAAGAAAGAGCAATCGAGGGCAGAGGGGCCTTTTATGCCACAGTAATAAAAGCAACTTCCTCTTTTCCCTAATTTCAGAACCACAGAGTAGAATTCTCTCCATATGAAATTCCTTACAAGTCACAGACTGCATTAAACCACTGCCTGTCCCTTTCAATGTATTCACAGTATAGTCACATAGAACCAGATGTTACTGCTTTGCTGTCACGCTGTTAAAGGAAAGTGTCAGTGTGACATGGGAAACGACGACCTGTGACCTCTCGAGAACAATTCTCAAGCACCTTGCAGATGCTTTTGTTCTCCAGACAATCTGGATCCTTAAAGTTTGACAGCGCTCACCAAGACCATGAAGCTCAAGTTTAATGATTCTGATATACTATGTAATTGAGCGGAAAGTGTCCTCTCGCCGCTTTCAAGCCATGTATGATGCTGACCTGCGAAGGCTCATTTATTTCATTCTTTCCTCTTTCCCAGGCTGGCTAACTGAGCATCACTGTCTGGGAGTAGCTCCCTGTGCCCTGGGTCAGAATTATTCACTCCCTTATCTGTGTTCCCATGATGATTTTCACATGTCTGTATTATGGCATGCATCATACCACGTTGTAATCATCCTCTCACATTGTAATCATCCATATTAATGTTTGTCTCTCCAACTAGACTGTTACTTCTGGTGGACAGGAAGTCTGCCTTCTACTGCTTTACATTCACAGGACCTGGCACAGATGGTGTGCCATTGGTGCGTGCTGAGTGAATGAAGCAACATACTTCAGTCTGAACTGTCAATGTTTATTATGACCTAGAACCATACATATTTATTTCTCTTTCTGTCTGTTTTAGATTGTATACTTCTCCATGATATAACTAAACCACTTCTGTTTACAAACCTTGTTAGAGATAACTTAAATATGTTTTAAAGTCATAGATGTGAATTTTGGGTGAATATGCTTATAGAGGTGATAGTATTCCTGGTAGCATTTAGCCTGGAAGCCAATTCTTTCCTTCCAAAGAGAGGGAGTCCCAAGGGAAAATAAATAGAACTTTATATTCAGCAGAAACTTAGAGAGTAAGCCTCTTATACCAAAAAGCAACCTTTCAAGGCAAAGGCCAAAACCTTCATGAAGGACTTAACCAAATGGAGAATAAAACAGGAGAGGGAGAAAGCTGTAATCCATAAAAACAAAAGTGGCCCAAGAGGACAATCAGGAGGAGTTCATGGGAGAACCTGTTAGCCAAAGAGCGTGCCCAGTTCAGGGCAGCATCCTGGAGCAGGGCCTCAGCGAGCAGATCCTTGAGCAAAACCAGGCTGGCATCATGGGGTCAGGAGGGGCTCAGTGAGGGCAAGTGTCATTGCAGAGTTTGGGGACATTATAGTCTAATGAAAGGCACAGAGGAGGCAGCCACAGGAAGAAGAAACCACAAAAGGGAAAGAAAAGAAAACAGGCAAAATGAATAAAAGGGATGACAGCAAGGAAAGGGGAGAGTGCTCCAACAAGACTTTGTAGACAGATGAACAGAGCACTAGTAATAGAGTCAATGGGACTTGAGGAAATAAGGGTGGAATGTCTAAGAACCTTGCAAAACATCTAAAGTGCCTTGAAAGACAGCAAAGGAGAGAAGGAGAGTTCCTAGGGAAAGAGAAAGGAACAATGGTTATACTGTCTAGGTGGGACAATTTGAGATTATTTTATGAATCCCAAAAAGAGAAGGACTATGTTTTTAAACTAATCTATTTCTGTGGGTGTGATATCTTTTGATTGCATTAAATTCAACTGAGGGGCCTTTGATTGAATTACTTGATAAGATCACTTTTTGGCTTTTGATTGGACTATGTCAGTGGGGCATGATTCACATTGAGTCTCTGCCCTCTTGCTGGGTCTGATAAAAATGGAGACAGAGAGAGAGATACACACACCACATGGAGGAAAAGGAAGCCACCATATTTGATAACGCCAGGAGGCAGAGGACTAGAGGATCACTTAAACATGAAGTCCCCAAGAGGCTGGGCCCACGGTGCGGCTCAAGAAAAAACAAGCCCTATGCCAGGTTTACCTACAGCTGCAGAAAAGCAGAGATCTCAGCAGAGATTGGTGGCCAACTTGCTTCAACACGTGGCAGCTGACTTTGGTAAGAAAGCACCTTTTATGGTGCTCAATTTGGACTTTTCGCGGCCTTGAAACTGCCAGCTTTTACCCCAAATAAATCCCCTTTATAAACATGAACCCATTTCTGGTACTTTGCATTGGCAAACTAAAACACTAGGAAACACTTTCTAAATGAATTGAAATTGATGGCCAAAGGGAAATATATTTCCATTTGTTTGTAATGTTCCATTATTTATTTAGAAAGTATAGTTAATGTTTTCCCCAGAATGTGTGATTACATGGTTATCAAGTAAATTTTTTTGGTTATAAGTCCCTGGATAAGAACTCGTAAGGATATTTTTTCTATAACAAATGCCCCAATAGGAGGGCATATGGGTAGCTTTCCTAGGCCCAAGCTGGAGTAAATAGTTCTTAATCAGATATGCCTCTGCTCCTACCTCCTCACAGAGAAGAAACGAAAGAGGTGGATGGAACAGAAGCTGTCCCAGAAAGCAAGTGTGACCTCATGAAAGACAAAGTACTCAAGAAAACAGGGCATCTGATTGTTAGCAGGAATACTTAGTAGCAACAGAGAAAATCTAGGAAAATAAAAACATTCACTCCCTAGAAGAGATGGAACCTGTACCAGGGGAGAAGCTACAGGGCATCAATATCCTATAAAGGTACTGGAAGAATCAGAGTCACAGACCAAATCCTGGAGGGTTTAAATTTCAATTATAATGTGTCTCTATCAGGCAATAAAGCCACCATTCTAAATAACAATTTATGATTGTGGATGGTCACCGTGAACTATTGTTTGTAAAAGTCCCCAACTGTTCTCACAGCCCAGTAATTCATCTAGCCCTGTATCCATCTTTTTGCGACTAAGTCAAGTAAATTTCCTAAGGAATAAACCCATGGATGTCATCCCCTGCTTAAAATACTCTCCCAGCTACTCTCCAATGCCTATAAAATGAATTGATCTGTTTAGCATGGCATTTAATATTCCTCAGAATCTCACCCAAGCCTACTTCTCCAGTTTTATCTTCTACTACTTTCCTCCCCCTCATCCTTTGCAACTGCTACACTAGACTCTTTCAACCTTCCAAGAACAGGTATGTACATTCAGATGTCTATACTGTCTCTTTATTCATGCTTTCCACACACTTAGAACTCTCTTTTCACAACTCACACTCCAAAATTATACTTATCCTTCACGGCTCTGTTCAAATGTCTTTTTCTCAATGAATCTTTCCTTCTTCTCTTGGTCACAATAATCATTTTTGCCTATATATTCCAATAGTGTGCTGTTAATGCCTGATTGCATCACTATTGGAAACTGACATACTAGAGAGTTGAGTGTTTCCAAATCTCCAATTGGATTTTAAACTCCTTATGCCTCCTAGAGGAAGTTCCAGTCATATGCTTGCATTTCTTTAATGTCGGCTCTAATTTTATACTCAACTTAAATTTTATGATCACTCGAAGACTAACTAGTGTTTATTCTTAGTTATTACCAAAAAAGAGCTCTATTTTTAAAAGACAATAATATTTTCTAACCATGATTCATTAATCAAGTCTATAGACTATCCAACCAAATATCAAGTAAAAGTCCAAACAATAAAATGGAGCAAATGTCATATTCACAAATGGCAGCATCCACATCATTAATTCAATGGAACAATCTCATCACAGACTCTCATATAGGATCAAGCACAGGAATGCCCCCAAATAATTTGGGATGTGTCATGTATAACCTGTATTGTTAGTTATACATTTACATGTAGAAACAGTGTCTCCTGTGACACTTTCTAACATGCCCATTGCAATAATCTACACCAAATGCTGAGCAATATATGTGGATGGATGAAAAGATTAGAAACTTACCATTTACATACAAAGCAATCAAGTTTTCAAGCTAATCAAAACTATACAAGACAATTTCTTGAGGTTTTAGAATGTGAAATGGAAATAGCCTAACAACTTGCAACAAGTTTGACTAACAGCTCAAATTAATTACTTCACATTTATTTATACAAAAGTATAAAATTGGATCTTTCCTTTTAAGGAACTTATGTGAGGTACTAAAATTAGCACACGTGAGAAAGTAAAGAATACAAGGTAGTACAAAACTGAGGTTACTAAATAGGAAGACTTGTTAGAAAGTTGTAGACAATATAGTTAGGATTAGAAGGTGAAAATGAAGCAAAATAGTTGAGTTGATATGACAAGGAACAGTTTTTCATATCCATCTCAAAGTCTTTCAGAAATGTGCATGCACCTCACATAAAAATTCCACTTTTAAGAGGTTTTCTAAAAGAATAATCAGACATACATGAAGCTACCTATACAAAGCTATGTTATGGCACAAAATGGTTATAATCCTGATATCCAATAACTGGATTAGTTAAATAAATTATGGAAGCTCCAAAAAGTAAATACTATGAAATGACAAAAAAAAAAAAAAGAATCCTTTTATAGGTACATGTGTGTGTGAATGGATAGCAATGACAATATATCAGTATATAGATTACATATATTTTATAAAACTAATTACATGTACATAAAAGTCTAAAAAGCCATAAAGAGATTAACTCTGAATAAGGGGTTAAGGAAAACATTTATTTCCTTCTTTTGTTTATCTCTATTATCTTCATTTTTATGATAAACATGTACTTCTTTTACAATAAGAAAAATAAACACTAAAAGATTTTCTTAGTACCTCAGAGCAATCTGGCACTCAAACTCAGTATTCCCTCCTCTTCTTGCTTTGTCCAAAAGAAGATCTAATAAGATTAAGCCCATGAAAGAATACTGAAATGAATAAAATGCTCTACCAAAGAAGAAGATAAAGCCATTATAACTTCCCAAGGAAGGGTTTCTTGAAAATATTATGGAGTTGGGGAAGGCCAAAGGCTAAGAAGGCCAGAAAGATGCTTCAGAAAGTGAGCAAAAAGGATGAGGGGATGGACTGGGATGGAGCCAGAGGGAAAGGGCAGATTATGGTGGAAAGACTCAACCACAGGACTGAGCTCTAGTTCCAGCTCAGCTTTATGCCCTGGAGTCAATAAACCACTTCCCCTGTCTAAGTCTATGATTCCTCATCTATAAAATAAGTGTTTAGACCAGAAATCTTCCAGAGTCCTTTTCTGTTCTATACATCTAAGAGTCTATTATCAGCAGGAGACAATATTTAGATGCTTTTATTCAAACAGTGAATATATTGGTTTAATATTCACAGACTATTCCATCATTGCTCAATAAATAATACATTAAGCAAGCTCTTTTAGAAATCCCGGTCTAATTGTGAGGACTGAAAATGCCCTGCCTTTTGACAAACTTTTCGCAATATCAATTACTTTATCAACTTTTCATACATATAAGGCAAAAAATGGTACATTACTGTGAAAAAGGTCCATTTTAATCTAATTTGCTTTCTTAATCATGGAAAAGCCAATTTATGAGAATAACGCATTTCATATCATATAATTTATAATCAAACATTAAGCTAACCTCACCAGTTGATGTTATTTGAGGATACTGTTTATATACAAGGGCTAACGTGAGATTCTAGTGGGCCAGATAACCATGCCAGGTTGCTCTGTGTTCACTCCTTTCCCATAGTTGTGCTACACCTAACAGTTACCTATACCTGAGTCTGAGCTAGCCTATGAGGAAAGAGCCTTATTACATTTATTCCAAGTAGAAATCCCATGTCAAAGTTGAAGGATATTCGAGTGCTGTGCTTAAAGATGAACTTCTTAGATGTGGTAAGTCGTGTGATCTACATTATAAATAACTCTGGTTCTATATATATACATGGCCAAGCCAATCTTATACCCAAATCACTAGGCACAGAAGATGGAATTAGCCTACTGCGAGTGCATTGCCTCATCCACATTCACCAATGTCATCTTCATCCTAATCATATATTTCTCTGGATATTTCCTGAGTCAGAGGATTAAAAGAACACATCATGATTCTTCTGTGGATAGCATATTTAGTTATTCTCTTTATGCCTGTAAAAATCAAATAGAAAAAAAAAAAAAGAATAAAGGACAGCATGCTAAATCTCTTTCCAGCCTGTTGTCTGATCTCTTAGAACCTAGACACATGGACCAGCTCTTACTTTCATAAAAGTCTTTTCCTTCCTTTGTCCTGGGTTCTTTTTACAACTAAACCTGGATTTAACAGCACTTAATGTCCTGAAGTGTTCAGGTAAGGTCATATTTTACATCATATTTTATTCCTGGTCTTGGCAGTAAACTTGGAATTAGCCATTAAGTCAGGATTTCTCATCTAGTCAACTCCAGGAAAAAGTACAATAGAGAAAGGCAAAAAGAGCCAGAGACCTTGACCAACAGGAACTATATTAAGCCAGAAGAAAAAGATCCCACTTATGCTCCAAAAGGAAAGAAAAAAGAAAGGCTCAACATTTTCATCGCTGAGTGAGGACTTCTTCCAGCAGAGGAGCTCCGTGGAAAAACCTTTCACTGACCTTCATCCAAGAAAATCTAATTAGTCATGACTCTGTACAAATCTACTACCTCCCCCTAATTCTATGCTATGAATTGAGGTTTATGAGATCCATCTTATTATTTCTAAAGAGGGAGGAAAAAGAAGAACTTGTTCCGAAAATATCTGGTTCTCCATCCTCATTGCCCTTCATTTATAAAACAAGCCATCTAAATCTCTCAGGCTATTTTTCCACAGGCTTGTTTATAGTGTGGTAATGATTATGCTAATACCAGCTGGGAATACTTCTATGTGGACATGTTGGGTGAGTGTGGGAGGTGGGGAGGACAGGGTCTGTATAAATGCATTAGGAGAACAATTCAATAAAATTATAGTACATATGTAGCCCCCTTTCCATATTTACTAGTTTATTGTAAGCTCTCTCTCAAATGGGAAATAGACCATGTTTCCTTTGCAGAGAGATGGTTATTGAATAACGAAGACCATGTGTTTTGCTATGTCTTATTCGTCCGAGGACTCAGCAGCTATTGTCTAAACCAAATTAATAACAGTATGCTAAACTTATTTCCCCAGTGAAAACTTCTGGCTACTAACAGCGTCAGTATATGCCCCTCACCGTCCCCAAAAGCACAGGTAATCACTGTGTAACCAAAGTCCACAAGGGCATCTGAGCGAGGAGAAGGCAGCTTTCACAGTATGCAAGGGAAAACTGACACCCTCTAATTAAATGAGATTGTTTAAACAAGCAACAGAGTATTACATCACTTTCCCTACCAAGAGAAGAGAATGTGAAATTTCAGAAAAGACAGATAGCTATTTAATGTGTAACTTGTCACCATGGTCAGCTTCAGCATAATAAAATGCACATGGAAAATCCCTTGCAGCAAGCCTGCTGCAGAGCAGATTCCTCTGGCGTCTGGGTCAGAGGGTGTGGATGTCTCTGAAGGAAATGCTCTTTCTCCTTCTCTCACACACCCACTGGCTGCACAGTGAGCTTCAAATAGCATTTCTGGGATGTGTCTACAGATGCTGGGGCACATAGGCAAGAGGCTGGCAGTGAGTTTCCTGGGTGGTTGAGGGGAAAGGAAGTGTCTTCTTCCTAAGGATCAATGAAATGCACATCCACATGACAGCAAAACACAGATTTGGGCGTGTGTACAAATTGCAATTCTGGTAGCAATCTGATCTGAAAAGGGATCTCTAATTTTTCTGCTACTGTATTCCAGACGAGAACACCTCCTTATGAGGTATGGTTTTTGCCACATCGATATAAAGGAATTTTTCTGCATCCACACCTGGAAGCAAATGGGCCCTGTTCTCATGATAAAACTTTTGATGAATATTGGCAGTGAGAGAGGTTTTGTAACACTTTTATATTTCAAATATGGAATTTTTTGTTCCAAATCCAATATATAGGCATATATGCCCATTATTAAATTATACTCTGTAAAATCCTTATTGGGGGGATTTTTGTTCCATTTAGGCATCACAACTAAAACATTCTATTTATTCCACAGCATGTTCACTCTCTCCAACTAAAGTCTCTCTGGTGTTTACTGATATAAAGTTTAAAAGTTCATTATCATCCTCACATAAAAAAATCTTTTTAACAGCTAGAGTCAGAAGTAGCAAGAGTTAACAGTCCAGTTCAGCAGATAAACTTATGCAGGTTTCCATCTGAAAGTCATAACATAACCTTTTATTCTGTGTGTCATTGGTAGGGAAGGTTTTTCAAGGCAGAGTTCTTAAAACTGCAAGATGTTAAACAGATGTACTGTAGAGTCTTCCAGGTTTAAACTACGAAGAGCCCGTTTTCAGTTTGTGTGTCATATCCCTCCTTTTTTATTCTTTTATCAAGTTCTTCATGCTTGAAAATTTCTTTTGTCAAAACTGTTTTGTTGTCATTGTTTTTAAAGCTGCATATTTGTTTAGAAGTACCAGATTTTAAAACGTGTGCTTGTTGAATTAAACAAGGAATATTAATTTAAATCTTGCCATCTAAAAACATATTTTCAGCAGGAAAACCTCTGCTTCCTATAGCAGGTGCTGGAAGTCCAATCCCAGATGTTTTGATGTGTAAATAGCAAGGGAAGGATTTGAGAAATGGGTTGAGATGCAAGAAAGGGGAAGGTATAAATAAAAAACAGACTTCCTGAAATTTCATTTCCCATAAGTCTATCACTAAAAGTCCTTTCTAAAACATTTTGGCTTTTGTTTTCCATTGGTGGGCTTCTATACTTAACTGCTTCTCATGTTACAAATGTCACTTATCAAAATGTGGAAACGGCCAGAGTGATTGACTAAATTGTTCACCTGGCTATTTATAGCCAAGGAAATGAATTCTATTCCTATAATGACCAAAATGATCTGTCCAATACTCTTGTTCAATATGCTGAGACTCTGAACCCTACCGCATAGGTGTGACCATTCTCCCCCATCTTTAACGGCATGGAAAGCTTGGAGTTTAACTGGGTCAAGTCCTCATGACAGACTGGCTTCTCTAAAGCATCAAAAGTCTCTGCTCTGCTTTAGCCTCAGTCTTTGTAGTTGAAAAGGCAGTTTTACCCTTTTTGTTCTTACCCATTTGTTACTTAAAAGGATTTCAGGATGCATAGCTCTAATAGGGTTAACGGGTGCTTATAAATGTTTTCTCCTTATTTAGCATGATGTTGGCAGAGCCCCTCCATCATTTCAATGAGAGACACATGAGCAGAAAGGCAGTGGGTTCAGGCCTTTATAATATGGGCAGCTTCCTTCTCGAATATCCTTTTGCTATCAAACTAATCAGTAGTAGGGGGTAATTAAAGCCATACATAGCATAGAGCTGAGTTTTAACTTCTTTAACTACTTCACTACCAGGCCCTTCTGCATCTACATTGACAGAGAAATAGATAGCATGGTCCTAATGTCAAAAGTGTCAGTGTCTTTGGCAACAGGGAATCTCGTATAGTGGTGAAGAGCACAGGTTATTGGCATCAGATACCCCCAGCTTTTTATCAGGATTTTAGCACTTGCAAGATGTTATGGTTTTCTCATGTGTAAAGGAGACAATGATGATGATGGTTAGGATTTTTTTATTATGTCATCTGGCTATTGTGAAGATTAAATTAGATGAGGTGCACAGGAATCAGCACTGCTAACTATGATTATTGCATTGCTGCACATATACCCTATGCTCCAACCAAAGTAAAGTCCTCTTCTAATTCAACCCTGCCACTGCCCTACCAAGCATTTGCTGGCCATGACTCATCTTCCTAGAAGGTTCCCTTCATCCCTCCCTCTATCCACTACCTGTAACAGTTCCCCATCTTCTCCAATCTCTGTTCAAAATTCCCCCCATCTGTGATGGTTAATTTCATGGGTCAACTTGGCTAGGTGATGGTGTCCAGTTCTTTGGTCAAGCAAGCCCTGGCCTGAGTGTTACTGTGAGGATATTGCATGGATTTAAATCATCAGTCAGGGAAGCGGGTGTGGCTCAGTGGATAGAGCCCCCGTTTACCATATGGGAGGCCCGGGTTCGCGTCCCGAGGCCTCCTTGTGAGGGCACGCCGGCCTGAGCGGTGCGGTGGGCTGATGCAGCAACCTCACGGCAGGAAGCGGGTGTGGCGCAATGGATAGAGCACCCGTT
>JAQZBX010037983.1:0-23604 GCA_029593785.1 Cabassous unicinctus | reverse complement strand
GAAATAAAGAAATTAAGGAGAAAAATGAAAAAAAAAAAAAAGAAATAAAGGGGAAAAAAAAGAAAAAAAGGGCTTCCCTCGCCAACCATTAGCAACCTTCTCAGGCTGCTGGTGCTCACCAATTACTCACCCTGTGGCCTGCCCTCTTCAGATAAGGTACCAAGATGATAAAAAATAAAATAAAATAAAAAATAATATCATCTAAAGAACAGTCTCAGTCTAAGTTTCCTGTCATGAATCTGCTCGTCCTGCAGCTCCCTCCTGCCCCAGGGAGCAGCCTAGGTGCCTGACAACCCATTAGATTACTCTCTGGTTCCCTTCTCTTCTAGGTTGGTTGGGTACATGACAGATCACTGACTGCCTCTCCCCACCCTTCTTTCCTTCAGGTCAGTTGTGCATCAGATGGCTCAAAAGTTGCCTCACCCTATGTCCTGTCCCTCATGCCAGTTGGACATCTGACAGCTCACTGGCTGCCTCTCCCAGCTTCCATCTCACCTGTGCTGTTAGATGCCTGTGAGCCCACCCCCCCCACTGACCCAGTTCATTTCTCTCCCAGAGTGGATAGGTGTGAGAGCCTACCTGATCAGCTTCCCCCTCCCTTCTTGCTGGGGCTGCTTCAGTACCTTCTGGCATCTCTCCTTTTCCCAAAACCAACTGAGATCCAGTCTGCCTGCCCTATCTCCCCTCCTGCCTACTCCTTTATGAGCCACCTGGGTGTTGGTCCCCACACCTGCTTTTCATGCGGCTCCTGCACCAAGAGACACTGATGGGCACTGGGATGCACTCTTGGTTGTCTAGTGGCTTTCCTCACTCTCCAAGGCAGCTGAGCTCTGGACTTCCAGCCAAATCACTTCCCTGGCTTTCTTCTCTGAGCCGGCTGGGCACTGGCTTTCTTGCCCTATCTCCCTTGGCTTCCATCTCCCCTGGCCAAATGGTTTCCTCCTCTCTAGCTGCCCTCTCCAATTGGCCCTGTGGTTATACAGCTTCCCTTCTGTCAGGTAAACCTGCCTATCTTCCTGCAGTTTCTGGAGGAGTGTAGCCATCTCAGGTCTGTCAGGCCTATAGCTTTTAATTAAAGAACTGTTTCCAACTTCAGTACAGATGCACTCTAGTTATGAGATGGAATTCTTTCTGATAAATTTCTCAAATATTATAAATTAAGATAAATATCCTTAATGTGTATACTTATGAATTCAGATTTTTAATTAAAAAGACACGGTTTCAAATTTTAGCTCCAAAACTTGGTGGAATAGTGAAATCTAATTTTAACATTTCTTTTTTCTCAAAATATTCTATAATTTATTCAAGGTTTAAAGAATGTTTGCATTCTTTTAATTCCTTTACACTTTAAACATAGCCAGTAATTTAATTTTCTTTTATCATGAACATATCATGCTTCATTCTTATTGCCTTTCACATAGAAAAACACAACCCCTCACAATCTTCCTCCTAACATACTCACAGTGCTGAGTTCTGCCAGTCTCCCACTGTAGAGATGTTCTGAATATACACCATATTTGATTAAGAGATCATATTCTTAATATAATTTTCAGACACAGAAGGATGTTTCCTTACTTTTGTTACATTAATTATTTCTGTCTAAAGAAAACATTAACTCCTTCAAGAGAAACCTCACCTCCAAAATCCATGGGATTTGCTTCAAATTATTGATCAGACAGAAAATCAATAAATAATATTTTAGAATGTTTATATTAGGTGTTATTCAATCTCACAAATTTCAAGTAGGACATTGACTGTCTAGTCCAACATGGTCTCTTATACATCCATTTAATTTTCTTTCTATAATATTAACATGAGAATCAGTGAAGGTCCTCTTTTCTCTCTATTTCCACTCTTAAAATATCATCCTGGGTCACTGTAAATAACTGCTTGAATGAACACATGTCCACATACACAGTCAAATGGAAACACACACAAACACACACACACACACACAGAGACAAACATACCTTTATAAAAAAAAAAAAGCAAACATGTACAGGCATTGCAAGTTACATATCCACTTATTTTTACGAATTATCTATATTCATTTTAGTGCCTCATGAGTTTTACATCAATCAATTCATTGTATATACTATGAGTAAATCTCAAATTAATAGCTTCCAAGAACTTAAATAAAGATATAACTTAATAATTTTACTCCCGTGTTTAATAAGTAGCTATCTGGAATGATGCAACTATATCTGTATCATTCACTCACAAATGTTTCATAAACTCTTACTGCTCTCATGATAAATTTCATCAAAAGTGAAGCAGTGAATCAAATGGGATTCTATAAGATCTCAGATTCTACCATTCACTTAACAACAAATTAAAGGAATTTCTTTCTAACATATTGTGACCTCTGTTTTACTGTCTTACCTGCAGATTTGGTATTTGTGTAAAAGGGGGGTGGGGTGGGCAGTAATTAAGCAGGAAATAAATCTGTCTGAAAGGGGTGAAGGTACAGAAATCTCTCCCACACACCTTTGTGTTCTGTCATAGACCTCTTCAGGTACAAGAGAAGTGAATTGAAAGCAAAGTTTCCCTTGGGGTTATCAAACCATGGTTTCTAAATTCATTCAACGGGGCTGAAATTTGCCACAGAATTCAGAAGTTAAGTTTGCTACTAAGAAAGCAAATTAAACTCACAAAGACTCAGAGATCAGGAGGGAGAACGTGACCGGCTGGAGCTCCGGGAGCTCGCGTGCGTCGTGGCGAGCTCGGCGCTGCCAGGGCTGCCGCGGCTGCCGAGAGGGAGCGGGTGGCACCGCGGTACCGATCACCTGTATGTTCCGAAAGACCCGGCGGTGCCAGTGCGCGAGCCGAACTATTCACAGGAGGTAAAGCGGTAGCGCGATGAGGAGCAGGAACCGCCTCCGCTGCTGCCGCCTCCCGGCACCTGAGAAAAGCCGGGCCTCGGCGCCGGCCTTAGGGCCCACGCGGGGAGTCGCTTCTGGCCAAGGGGCCGCCGCCGCCTTCTGCGCTTATACCGGGCATCCGGGCAGAGGCTGATGGCGGTTTCCCCCGGCTGCGCGGAGCCTGGCAAACAGCTGGAGCCGCGCAAGAGGCCGCTCGAGAGCAAAGAGGTGACCCAGGCCAGCCTGCTTAGCTTCCAGGACAAGGAAGAAGAAAATGAAGAAGGTTTCAAAGTGAAGAAATCTAGTTATAGTAAAAGGATAGTGAAATTACTTTAAAAAGAATACAAAAAAGATCTTGAAAAATCGAAGATTGAGACAACTCACCTCATCAGCCTATAACGAACAACCTTTGGACAAAACAGGAGGACATGTTGAGGATGCAAATTAAGAAGATGGACTTATTATCAATGAACATGGTGAAGATGAAATGGATATGGAAAGTGAAAAGGAGGGAAAAAAGCCAAAGGCTGGTGAAGCTTTTTCAAATCCTTTATCTTCTTTGAATGTTCTCAGTTCAGGAGAAATTCCAGACGCTGCTTTTATTCATGCTAAAAGCGTCAAATGGCTCGGGAATTGGGAGATTTCACTCCTCATGACAATGAGACAGGTAAAGGCCGCCTTGTTAGAGATGTGAACAATGACAGTGACAATGAAGGTGATGATGAGAAAAGCTGTATAGGTTTTGCTGTGAAAGAAAAGTCACAAAGACAAAAAACTGCCAAGGAAATAAGTATTTAGGGAGTGATGATGATGCTTTAGTAACTGAGGAACAAGATGAAGAGCTCAGCCGCTGGAAACAGGAACGGATAAGAGGAGGAATTAATAGTCCCCAGGTTCAACCTAGCCAGCCCACTGAAGTGAATATGTAGTGCCACAACACTTACCAGACAATGCCTTATGATCCGTCCTATGGCATTCCTTATGGTTAAACCGTCGGTGGATGATCAGAATCAAATCTCAAACATCAGATAATACAGACCCTTTCCAAACTCCCAGTAATGAGATTACTCCCGTTACTATCGAGTTGGTAACAAACAGCTTAAAGACAGGTTGGACTTCATGAAAGAACTGCACAAAACAAATCGACAGGATCACAAGAAACATCTGCAAAGCCAAGTGAACTCGACCAGGGCTATTGAAAGACTAGAAGGGTCTTCTGGGGTTACTGTTGAATGGTATAAATTTTTGCAAGAAATGTGGGGGTATGTACAAGACTTGCTAGAGTGTTTCAGTGAAAAAGTGCCACTGATTAATGAACTTGAATTAGCAATACATCAGCTGTACAAACAGCGAGAATTCTGCCTTGTCTAAAGACTACAAGATGATATTAAAGATGAATCTTTGGAGTTTTCAAGCCATTCAAATAAAACTTTGATGGCACCAAATCTTGATTGTTTTGGAAATGACTGGGCAATGTATCAAGAGCATGCCAAGCATCGTGTTGCAGAACAGGAGGCCACAAGGACTCCTCATAGACAAGCCAGAGAGCAAACTGGAAAGATGGCAGATCATCTTGAAGACCTTTCCAGTGATGATAAGGAAACATCTACAGACATTACTAATTTCAACCTGGAAAAAGATTACATTTCAAAAGCGTCCAGGAAGATTTTTGAAGATGTCCTTGAAAGTTTCTATTCAATTGACTGTTTTAAATCACAGTTTGAAACATGACATCCAAATACTACATGTCCTACAAGGATGCTTACATTGGCCTTTGCTTGCCCAAGTTGTTCAACACCCTTGTAAGGCTGCAGCTCCTCACATGGATGCCTCTTGAGGCAAAATGTTGTGACTTTGAGAATATGCTTTGGTTTGAATCTTTGCTGTTTTATGTTTGTGAAGAACAGGAGCAAGAAAAAGATGATGTAGATGTTGCACTACTACTTACCATTGTGGAAAAGGTGATTCTTCCTAAACTGACAGTGATAGCTGAAAATATGTGGGATTCTTATTCTACAACACAGATTTCAATAATGGTTGACATTACACTAAAATTAATAAATGGATATCCTTCAGTAGCGAATGCAGAAAATAAAACTACACAAGTATACCTAAAGGCATTTTTATTGAGAATGAGAAGAACTTTAGATGATGATGTATTCATGCCCTTATATCCCAAAAATATCTTAGAAAATAAAAATTCTGGGCCTTGTTTTTACAACAAGTTTTGGGTCTTCATTTAAGCTACTAGGAAATTTTCTTCAGTTGTATTGTATTTTCTCAAATAAAACTCTGCAGGAGTTATCAATTGATGGTTTACTAAATAATGCATTCTCGTGGCTTTTCAGAATTCTGAATATGTTGATGATAGCATCCAAAAGAGCCCAAAATGTAATCAATTGTTTCCCCAAACAGTTGTTCATGAATCTGAAAGGAGAAAGGACTATCTTTCAGTTAGAAAACTTGTGTTGATACATTGTACACTTAGCAGACACAGTTTACAGAAACAGGATGCTCTGATTTTGAAAAAAGAAATGCAAGAGAAAACATAAAACAGAGAGTAAAACTCCTTAGGTGTTCATGCTCTGGATAATGCTTTGTCTGTTGCAAGTGACCACAATATGAAAGAATTTAAGACTTTGGTTGCAGGTAAGTAGATCTTTGAAACTGAAAGAGCCTATTATTTGCTTTAATACCATTCCCAGTCTATAAATTTTGTATATATGTAAAGTTTTTAAATTGTAAAACATTGATTTTGGTTTTAATGCAAAGTATTATTATATTCAATACTGTGTCCTTACATATGATTTCTTCAGAATGAAAGGAATTTAGATTATTTCAAGAGTCTGTGAATGTTTTCCTTTCTGCCTGTCATACTTTGTTTACAGAACTATTTTGTATGTTCATTCAAATTAGCCCTCTCAGTAATTGTCCTCTGCAAACTATGTGTGCAATGTAAATTATGTAATTATGCATATGTGTATTTATACCACCGTGGAGTTACTTCCACCTTGGAAAGTTGTGGTGTTTTTCTACAGAGTAAGTCTTTTACAGCAGAAGATAATTTAATAGCAAGCTTAGGGATATTACTACACAGTTGCAACAAAAATGCTGGCAAGTGATTACAATGTTGTTCACCTTTTGGTTAGCAACTGCTATCAATGTAGCTCTGCTGCCTTAAAATTGAGAGTTGAGTGTTGTGGTCATTTGGGTGAATGTGGAAATTTCTTCCTTGAATCAGTATTACTATCAAATGTGGGTTTAATATGAAGTCTACATAATACATGCAACATAGTTTTAAATGGAGCATAGAAGTTTAATTTTTAAGAATAAGAAATCCACAACATAAGTGCCTGGTTTGGGGCTAACTGTCTTATTTCATTCATGATTTTACTCTCTGACCAACTTACAGATACATGCGTTTGAATTTGGGTTGTCTGTTACATTTTAAACCCCACACATGTGAGTTATATATGCGATAAAAATACATCTTGCTGATTAGCCACACCCAGGTAATTAAATATCCATAATCTTCTATAATGTTTATGCCACATTTTAAATATTCAGAGAACTTTTATTGAACTTTATGGTTTCTGATTCTGTAGTTTTCAAAAGAGTAACTTTTTTTGGAAATTAAGAACTATAGTTTGATAATTATATATGTAATTAAGCTTTAGCCAAGCATTCTGTTAATTTTTAAATATATCTCTTGTATTTTCCTTGTATATTGTACTTTTTAGTTACAGCAATTCAAATGACTAGCATGGTGAAACTATTAGGAGGTCCTTGTTAAATAATATTTAGAACAGTGTTATGCACTTTAACTGCTCTGTGAGCTTTATCTTTATTGTAGGAAATATTGGTTTTCCCTACATCTTCATTCTCGATGAATTTTTTGTATGCCTTATTGGCCTACTAAATAGAATTAAAATCAGAAAACTTATTCACAACTTCATGTAAACATGTATAATATGTATAACATGCCCATCATTTGGTCTTTAAACCATGTTTTCCCAAACCCAATGAACAGATTACTTTTCTTACATTTCCTCTTAAGAACTCTTGCAATAAACTCAGACATTTTATCCTTAAAAAAATAAAAAAGACTCAGAGAATGTTGGCCCACAGCAAATTTTACTAGAATTTAAAAGGATACAGGCTACTGAGAGATACAGGCAGAGCATGAAACTGCAACCACCAGTGCAGATGCCCAGGTCTTCCTTAATATATAAATATGGACCGTGGACCAGGATAAACAAATGAGGTCCCCAATCATATATGAGTGACATTTTATTATAAAGAGTTATTTAGGGTCAGCGAACATATTCATTTTATACTACTGTATAGCTGGAAATGACCTGTATCAGCAGGTCATATACATGTTTTGGCTAATTCCAACAAGCCAAATGGAAAAGCTCCTAAATACATTCCATAGATGAGAATTTCATTTATCTTTAAACTAGAAACCACAATCAGGAAATCTCATTAGAATAGCTGCAATAAAGTTTAGACCTGATTTTTTCTTCCTGCATGTTGTTTCCTCAAGATTGGAATGATTAGCCACAGTACTAGCTGATAAATCTGTTATTTCTCAGTCACTCATAGGATCGGGCAGATGCAGATAGGTCAGTGTTAAAGATTTCAGAGTATGGAAGGTATTATATTTCCTCTCAACTAAACAGATAAAAGTTGAGGGAAAGACATTGAAGATATTATCAGAAAAACATTTCAGCTGTTAGAAAGTTGATAAAGATGCTTGCATCTCAATGGCGCCCAAGAAAACACTCATCCGGCAAAATATGCTAACTTAATATTGACTCTCCAATTCTTAGAAAGAAAATAGGTTCTGGCGGTCTGAACCTGTATGTACATTAGAAAAACATGCTATTAAATCTAACCCATTCCCCTAGCTGTGAACACATTGCAGGTAGGATATTTTCATGAGGTTACTTCACTTAAAGTTCTTTGAACCATACCAATAAGGACAGTTGTTAACCATATTCTGGAGCCCTTTATAAGTGGAATGAATTCAGATATGAGAGAGAGAAATCACAGGGGGCAAAAAACTGGTCCCAGAATAGAAGGAGGAGATGAGAAGAGGCAAACATTTGTCCTGCCGTCTGACAAGCTATGGGCCCCATGATCCATGGGAGACCATCTTAGAACACCACAGTCTTGAGGGAAAAAGTATCACTTTGATGATGCCTTGATTTGGACTTCGTTTTAGCCTCAAAATGTAAGGAGATAAATTCCCAATAATTGAACCAAACCATTGCATTTGCATTTGCTTGAACAATCTAAGAAACTTAGGTTGATAAAATAAGTTATTCTCACATATAGAATTTAAAACTAACATTTTCCACCTTAGCTAATATTGAAGGTAATAATTAAAATTACCAAATAATTCTATGTGTATAATTGCATTAAGATTGCATTAACCAAATAGTATCCACATGACTGTATGTGGTATGGGTATTATTTTAGAGTTCCACTATGCTAGGGATATCAAAGTATACTTTTTTTTTTTATATCAAACCACTGTGGTTCTGAATACTACAAGTTTGTATCAACATGGTGTAAATCAATTTGCCATTATAATTGGGGCTCTGCATTCAAACTTAATGAACAACTCTCTCTGGATGCCACTAAAAGTTTGTTGTTGTTTTTTTTTTTGTCAGAGAAGCTGTTATTTTTATATGCATTATTACTACTGGTTCCCTAATGAAAGAGATATTTGACAAACCTAGAAGGGTCTCCATGTTCCAAATTAGGAAAAAAAAACTTTTTGCCTCATTTCAAGTTGCTCCAATGATTAGGTTGTTCTCTTTTATCATTGCAGGATAATGGTTTTAGTCTGATCCCTTCTATTTGATGATTTTTCCCCTTGATTAAAACAGTGATGTAGAACTTCCAGGAACATGGAGGATTAGAGAGTTGCAGAGCTCACTTCTCTCCCAGGAAAACAGCAGGAAGGCAGGGAGCATCTGTCTGGAATAACGGTTCTAGGGCTCAGGAGACTAGGGGAGGACTTGGCAGCACCCAGAACAGAGAGGTGATGAAAAAGAGACTCTGTGATGAGGATCTGTAAGTGACCAGGGCAGGTGCTGCTGCTGGCATCCAAACTCCAGCCTTGGAACAGACAGCTTTGGCTCCACTGGTCTGCGGGGGTTGGGGGGGTGTTACAGACTGAGAAGGCTTCAGGTGTCTATTTCTCCAGGAAAGGGGAGAAGGAGGGACACAGCCAACTGCTGATACCACTTTTGGCCAAGAAATTTGGTCTGCTGGATCCTACCATTTCCACACTTCTTGGCCACGTGGATCCACATCATTGTCTCCACCCAGGAACAGCAGAGTGCTAAAGATACCCTGCTTTCTCCAACATCCTCCTTATTGACCAAGAGTGGTTGTTGCCAACTTAGAAGGAGCAGAAATCTCCTTGAGAAAAGGGAGTTTGTGCCAAGGGAAGAGAGTGTCAGCAAGTTTGAATTGTCACTCTTGGATCATAATAGCCCACCCAAGTAGGATCTTTCCCTGTCATTGCTTCAGCATTGCCCACCCAAGATTGGTTACAGAGAACATATTCCCACCTGGAACTTCAGCAAGGAGGATTGTTGAGGACCACCATCTGGTGGCAGACCAAGAGAGTACACCTCAGGGAATAAAAAATAAAAAAGGCTGTTCAATGACTTTACTGTCATCAAGGCCCTTGGAAACTGGTCTGCACCCCATTAGTGGGATCCTGGCCTTGTTTTAGTCAGTTAAACAGGACAAATTTTAAAACAATAGAATTAGTTGACCCCAAAATCCAAAAAGAATGGTAACACAAAACAACCCACTAAAGACTTAGGCAAGAGAAAGAAACTGCTCATCAAAGCAACCTCATTATTATAATCAGATGCAAGACATCAGCAAAAAATTATAAGCCATGCTAAGAAACAGAAGATATAATCCAGTAAAGGAACAAATCAAAATGCCAGGTGAAACACAGAATTTGAGACATCTAATAAATGACGTTCAGACAAATCTCCAACCTCAGTTAAAATAATTTAAGGAAAATATGGATAAAAAGATAAAGGACATTAAGAAAACACTGGGTGATCACAAAGATGAACAAAATAAAATGTATTGGAATGGAAGACACAAAGGATGAAATGAAACATACGTTAGAGGCATACATAAGAGATTTGAAATGGCAGAAAGAAACAGTGAATTGGGAGACAGAGCAGCTGAAATTGAAAAAGACAGAAGATCAAATAGATAAAAGATTGGAAAAAATGAGCAGAGGTCTTGGAATTGAATGATAGCATGAAGTGTACCAAAGTATGTGTCATAGGCATTCCATAAGAAGAGAAGTAGGAAGGGACAGAAAGATTGCTCAAGGAAATATTGGCCAAAAATTTCCCAAATCTTCTGAAAGATCATAATATCCATATACAAAAGAGAAAAAAACTCCAAACAAAATGAATTCAAATATACTTTTTCTGAGGCACATACTATTCACAATATCAAATGCCAAAGAAGATTGTGAGCCAATGCCCATATGGACAAAATCTATGAAAAGGTCGAAGTGTGTATTTGTGCAATGGTGGGGAATGACAGTGGTTCAATGATATTGGGTTGGTCAGTGTTGGTTTGTCTGGGTGCTAGGGTGGGGTGGGTGAGTTGGTCTGTCCACAGAAATGGGGGATGTGTTGGGGGAGGGAGCAGGTTAAGACTGGAGATTTGCAGGCATGTGATGGATACTACAATGTTGGGAATGTTTTTCAGCAATATGGCAGGGGAGAGTTACTGATTTAGGGTGTTTGATGTGGGGGGCATTCAGGAAAGGGTGCAATGGACAAGCTTCTAGGGAGTGTGTGAGTATTCATCATATTATAGTGTGTTGTATCAGTGGATGGCAACCCTCATAATGAGTGGGAAGATTTTGGGCTCCCATCCTGGGCAGTCCTGCTATTCTCTCAAATAAAGAGGTGGGAGTCTTTTGAGAGTGTAGGCAGGGCCTAGTAGAGGAGGACAGACTGGTATGTCAAGCTCTCAATGTTGTTGCAAGTAACTATGAATCTTGTTGTTCAAGGAGTGAAGCCTGGTGGTTGCTGTGGGCCCCATGGGGACGGGGAGGGAGGAATAGAGTAGATGAAACATGGGGCATTTGGGGGTGATTGAAGTGTTCTACATGATCCTGCAATGATGGATACAGGCCATGTTAAATTTCATCAAAATTCATAAAAGTGTATGGTACAAAATGTAAACCATAATGATGGTTAGTAGCTATGTTTCAATATTTTTACACCAGTTGCAAAAAATATATCAGCCACATATAAAATGTTATTAATAGGGGAAAGGGGAAAGAGAAGAGGATGTTGGGTATATAGGAATCTCCTATATTATAGACATGACTTCTGTAACTTAAAACTTCTTTGAAGACGAAATGAAAAAAGTAAGACACTGAGGGAATAAACAAAGGAAAATGTCAGTGTACATAAAAGACAATAGATCTTACAGTGATGAAAGACATAATGTCAAAAAATTTTTCTTGAATATTTTTCATTGCTTTTCATTATTCCAAATTTTATTTTTTTATTTTTTTTAATTTTTGCATTTTATTTCTCATTTTTAAAAATATCATTATTATTTCATTTCTTTATTAATTGTATTTGGTTATTTTGTTGATTTCATTTGGATCAGACAGGGGAAAGAATTAGTGATGTGGAAAACAGTACATCTGAAATTAAACAGATAGCAGAACAGATAGATAAAAAGATAAGAAAAAACCATCAGGGACTTGGGAACTTGAAGGAAAACACAAAGCACACAAAAATACACATTGTATGTATCCCAGAGAGATAAATAAGGGAAAGGGTACAGGAGGAGAGTTGGAGGAAATAATGGCTGAAATCTTCCCAACGCTATTGAGGGAGATGGATGTATGTGTCCAGGAAGCACAGAAGACCCCAAACAGTATAAATCCCAACAGGCCTACTCTGAGATCCAAAAGTGAACAGCTGCAGTACTGCTGTCCCTTTACTGGGATATCCCTGAAGGACAGTGGTAAGGGGAAGTCCTCCCAGTGGACAGAACTTTGAACAGTGCTCCTCGTTGTTCATTTTGCTTGGAAGGAGAAATGGATGGTCGTACATTTGTACACTGATTTGTGGACTGTTGCCAGTCATATGGCTGGATGGTCAGGGTGTTGGAAGAAGCATGATTGGAAAGTTGATGACAAAGAGGTCTGGTGAAGAGGTATGTGGATAGACATTTATGAGTGTGCCAAAAACATGAAAATATTTGTGTCCCATGTGAATGCTTACCAGAAGGTGACTTCAGCAGGGAAGATTTTAATAATCATGTGGATAAGAGGGTCCATTCTGTGCATATCTGTGGATAACAGTCAGTCACTTTACTCAACCATTCCTGTCATAGCCCAATAGGCCGATGAACAAATAAGCAATGGTGGTAAAAATGGAGGTATGGCATGGGTCAGCAATATGGACTACCCCTCATCTAGGCTGACCTGCCCTATGTGCCAAAAGAAGAGAACCACACCCAGCCTCTGATATTGCATCTTTCTCCAATATGGTCATCCTGCTGCCTGGTGACACGTTGATTACAAAGGTCACATCAATTATGTTAGGGGCAGTGATTTTTTCTAATTGGAATAAACACATTCTCCAGATATATGTTTGTCTTCCCTGTACATAATGTTTCTGCCAAAACTTTCATCAATGGACTTATCAAATGTCTCTTCCACCAACATGGCATTCCACACAGCATTGCTTCTGATCAAAGGGCCCACTTTATAGCAAAACATGTGTGAGAATAGGCACATGCTCATGGAATTCACTGATCTTACCATGTTCCTCATCATCCTGCAGCAGTTGGATTGATAGAACAGTGAATGTGGAATGGCCTTTTGAAAACCAATTACAGTTACTACTAGGTGGCAATACTTTGCAGGGCTGAGGAAATGTTTTATAAGAGGCTCTGTATGCTCTACATCAGTGTCCACACTATGGTGCAGTTTCTCCCATAGCCAGGATTCATGGGTCCAGGAATCAAGAAGTGGAAATGGGAGGGACATCACTCACAATTATCCCTGGTGATGCACTAGGACAATTTTTGTTGCCTATCCCTGCAACCTTAATCTCTCCGGGTCTACAGTTCTTAGTTCCAAAAGTAGAAGTGTTTCCATGAAGGAACACAACAATTCCATTGAACTGGATGTTAAGAATGCCATCTGGGTACTGTGGTCTCCTCATGTCTGAAACAACAGGCAAAGAAGGGAATTACTGTGTTTGCTGGGGTGATTGATCCTGACTATTAAAGGAAAACAGCAATCCAACTGCACAATGCAGGTAATAACAGTTTGTCTGGAATACAGTCAATCCTGGATGTCTTATAGTACGACCAAGCCTGTGATTAAAGTTAATGGAAAACTATTATAACCCAATCCAGGCAGGAATACCAGTTGGCTCAGAAACTTAAGGAATGAAAGTTTATGTCACTCCACTGGGCAAATAACCACAGCTGGCAGAGGTGCTTGCTGAGGGTAAAGGGAACATGGAATGGGTAGTGGAAGAAGGTAGTGATAAATATGAACTACTACCATGTGAACAGTTACAGAAAGAGGACTGTAATGGTCGTAAATATTTCTTCCTTGTTTTTTAATGAATATTTTGTATATGTATATAGAAGAAATAATTTTGTTTTCTTCCCTATCTTATCCACTTTTATATGACATGATGTGTTTGTTTCACCTTATATTATTTAAGTTATAGGATGACAAGTTTAAGAGTGAATATTACCCAAGGACTTGCACCCTATTCTGTACACTTCCAGTTGTACAGAGGATGGTTGTGTATTGTTAGTTGAAAAAATATGCCTGATATTATTTTTATTCAGAGAGTAAGTGTGGTTTAAGATGTATGGCTGTGAGGTTGACAAGTGTTATAATGTGATGGTTTGGTACATGTGTCAACTTGGCCAGGTAATGATGCACAGTTGTTTGGTCAATCAAGCACTGGCCTAATTGTAGTGTGAAGAAATTTTCTGGACATAAGTTAGCAGTGATTTGATTGATTCAATAGCTGATTACATCCAGATCAAGTGAGAAGATTGCCATCAGTAATGACAGCTGCCTCATCCTACCTGTTAAAGGCCTTAAAAAGAGAAGTGGTTTCAGCATTCAGTGACAATTTCCATCTGTATGTCAGATATCCATGTTATCCCGTATGTTAGCACTATATTCCTTCTTACAGCTTAGTAATATTCCGTTGTATGTATGTACCACATTTTGTTTATGCATTCATCTGCTGATGGGCATTTGGGTTAATTCAATCTTTTGGCACTAATGAATAAAGCCACTATGAACATTGGTGTGCATATACCTGTTTGTGTCTTTGCTTTCAAAGCAAAATTGCACCCAGAAGTGTAATCGCTGGATCATATGGCAGTTCTATAGCTAATTTTTTGAGGAACCACCAAACTCTCCTCCACAATGGCTGGCAATTTTACATTCCCACCAGCAGTGGAGGAGGGTTCCCATTCATCCACATCCTGTCCAACACTTATAGTCCTCTGTTTTTTTAATAGCCACCAGTCTACTGAGTTAAGCAATGTTTGTTCTACTTCAATTTTTGGAAGAGTTTAAGAAGGATTGGTGTAAGTTCTTTCTGGAATGTTTAGTAGAATTCACCTGCGAAGCCAAGTCGTCCTGATTTCTTCTTAGTTGGGATGATTTTGTTGACTGAGTCTATCTTTTTACTTGTAATTGGTCTATTGAGCTCATTGATTTCTTCTTTTGTCAATGTAGGCTGCTTCTAAGTTTCTAGGAAATTGTCCATTTCCTCTAATTTATCATTCTTCTTGGCATATAATTTTTCAAAATATCCTCTTATGATACTCTTTATTTCCATGGGTTCAGGATGATATCCATTTCCTCATTTCTTATTTTGTGTATTTGCATATTCTATTTTCTTTGTTATTCTGATTAAGGATTTGTCAACTTCATTGATCTTCTCAAAGAACCAGCTTTTGGTTTTATTTATTTTTTCTAGTGTTTTCTTATCCTCTATTTCATTTAGTCCTGCTCTAATCTTTGCTATTTCTGTCTTTCTACTTCCTTTGTAGTTAGTTGGTTGCTGTTTTTCCAATTCCTTTAAGTGTGCATTTAGATCTTCAACTGTAGCTCTTTCTTCTTTTTTGATATATGCATTTATGGCTATGAATTTCTCTCTCAGTACAGTTTTTGCTGTATCTCATAGGTTTTGATATGTTTTGTTGTCATTTTCATTCATTTCAAAGTTGTTACTGATTTCCTTTGAGATATCCTCCTTGACCTATTGTTTGTCAGAGAATGTGTTGATTAACTTCTATATCTTTATGCCTAATCTTGCTCTCTGGCCCTTACTGATTTCCAATTTCATTCCATTGTGTTCAGAAAAGTTACTTTGTATAATCTCAATCTTTCTGAATTCATTGAGATATTTTTTCTGTGGCCCAGAATGTGGTCTATCTTTGAGTATGATCCATGTGCACATGAGAAGAATGTATATCCTACTGTATTTGGGTCTAGTGTTTTGTGTATGTCTATTAGATCCAGATCCTCTAATGTATTAATCAAATACTTTATATCTTTATTGATTCTTTGTTGAGATGTTATGTCTAAGGTGAAAATGGTGTATTAAAGTACCCCACTATAATTGTAGAGGGATCTATTTCTCCAAAAAGTTTTTCCAGTGTTTGCCTTTTGTATTTTGAGGTGCCCCAGTTAGGTGCCTAAGTCTTTATAAATGTTCTTTCTCTTGAAAGATTACCCCTTTCTCTAATATATGGTGCCCATCATTGTCTATGACAATAGTTTGCTTGTGAAGTCTATTTTATCCAATATAAATATAGCTAGTCTCACCCTTTTTTGTTATTGTATTCTTGTAAGATTGTTTTCCAGCCATTCACTTTCAGCCTCTTTAATCACTGGTTCTAGAGTATGTTTCATATAGACAACATATAGATGGCTCTTATTTCCTTTTTCATTCTGCCAATCTATGTCTTGACGGGTGTGCTTAATCTATTAACATTCAATGTTATTACTCTCAAGGAATTACTTACTTTGGCTTTATTTCCTTTGGATTTATATACATCATATGTTGTTTTTATTTCTCTTTTTTGTCTTTTTAGTTGTTCTTACACTCTCCTCCAAATTTCTCTATCCTTTTATTCCCTTTCAACCTATACAACTCCTTTTAGTATTTCTTGAAGGGCAGGTTACATATTGGCTTACTCTTAATTTCTGTTTATCTGTGAACAGTTTGAATTCCCCATCATTTTTGAATGCTAACTTTGCTAGATAGAGAATCCTTGGCTGGAATTTTTTTCTTTTAGTACCTTGACTGTGTCATACCACTGCCTTCTTCCTTCCATGATTTCAGATAAGAGTTCAGTACTTAATCTTATTGAGCTTCACATGTATGTGAAGGTTCTCTTTTCTCTTGCTGCTTTCAGTATTCTCTTTGTCTTGAGCATTGGATATTTGACAAGTATGTTTCTTGTAGTAGGCATATTGGCATTTATACTTTTTGTGTTGTGCTGTGCTGCCTGTATATGTACATCCATCTCTATCAGTGTGGTTGGGAAGTTTTCAGCTATAATGTCTTCCAACACCCCTTTTGTCCCCTTTCCCTTCTCCTTCTGTGATGCCTATAATGTTTAAATTAGTGTGTTTTGTTTTGTCTTACAAAGGCTTAAATCCCTACTGGATTTTTTCTTTTTATCTATCTTTTCTACTCTCTGTTTGATTTCAGATGTGCAGTCTTCCACATCAATGCATCACTAATTATTTTTTCTGCCTGTTCAAATCTGCTCTTATGTGCTTCCAGGGTATTTCTGATTCCTTGGATTGCACCTTTCACCACAATTATGTCCGTTATCTTCTTATAGATGTTTACAATTTCTTCAGTATGTTCTCCCAGTGTCTTCTTAACATTCATAATCTCTTCCTTCATTTCTTTAAGTTCGTTCATGATATTTGTTTGGACACCTCTGATTTATTTTTCCATGTTCTGCATCTCTTCCTGGTTTTTAGCTTGTTCATTCGACTGGGTCATGTCTACTTGTGTCTTAGTATGGTTTATAATTTTTTGTTGGTTTTTAGGCAACTCTTTATCTTTTAGGATTATTCGGTTGATTAGTTTCTCTCTCTACTCTGGGGTATTGTTTAGTTGCTGCTTTTGTGTGTGGTAAATTTTCTCTTTCACAGTTTTTTCCTCTTATTCTATTTTGTCTCTCTTTCCTTGAAAGAAAAATATTAGGGCCAGGGTAAGGGATAGAAGTAAGAAGAGAAAAAGGATAATAGTAAAATATAATAGTAAAAGGTGGAAGAGGAGCCATATAAGACCTAGGGAAATGAATAATTAATTCATGTAAGAAGTGCAGAGGAATAAGAATTTTAAAATATATTGTACAAAGAATGAAATGAAAAACAAAATAGAGAAAATATCTAGAATGAATTTACAGGTTTAAATGATAATTAGAGAGGGAAAGAAAAAAGGAAAGACAATAAGAAAAAAATGTTAAATAAAAAGAAATAATACAGATAATATAGGAGGTATATATAAAAACAAGAAAAATTGAAGTCTAAACAAAGAGTGGTATAAAGTAAGAACAAACACAGAAAATAAAAGATAGGAAGTTGAAGGTAGGAAAATAATTAGCATAGGTAGAAAAAATTGGTATACAAAGAAGGGGAAACAAAGGGAAGGGGAAAACACAGCAAACAAGAGAGAAGACAGCAGCACATAATTTTAAAAAAATAAATTAAATGTGGAGGGGAAGAAAGAGGGGGAAAGGGAACAAAAAACAAACAAGCTAGCAACCAAACACAAACTTAGGAAAAACAGCTTTCCCTCTTAGGTCCCTGAGGAGCTTCTCAGGTTGTCAGTGTTCATCAATCAATTATCATGCAGATTGCCCTCTGCAAGTTTTGAATCAGGTTTTAGTGAGTAAACTAAGTTAATTTTTTTATTTTTTTATTTTTTATTTTTTTAAAGATTTATTTATTTATTTATTTATCCCCCCCCTTGCTGCTTGTGTTTTTACTGTGTCCATTCGCTGTGTGTTTCTTCCGTGTCTGCTTATCTCCCCCTTGCTGTGAGGTCCTGCTGCATCAGCCCACTGCGCCGCGCGGGGCCGGCCTCCTCTCACAAAGAGGCCCCGGGAAGCGAACCCGGGGCCTCCCATATGATAAACAGGAGCTCTATCCAGAGCCACACCCGCTTCCTAATTTTTTTTAAAAAGGAACATTTTTTAAGAAAAATAAGAGACCCAAGGGAAGCTAATACAAAAATAATGTCTATGAGTTCCCTGTCCTAAAGTATCAGATGGGTACGTGATAACACGGTGGATCATTACTCTAAGGAGAGCTGGGAATGGAACCAGAGAACTTGTATATTTAAAGCAGGGACTCCTCCACTGAGCTAAAATTTTTTGTTGGGTCAGTTTGCTAGAGAGTTATCCAGTCACTATCTCTAGGGCAGGTTGTCTCTGTGCAGTTGGTTTGATTCCTGCAGATTAGGAGTCTTTCTGTCCCTTCCCCATTTTCTATTCTTTTTTCTTTCTCTCCCAGGGCAACAAGACAAGATAACTTGTGTGATCAGATCCCCCTTGCGTCTCCTGGTCAGGTTGAGTGCCCTTCTGAAATTCAAATGGGACCCTGGTGTCTGAACTCAGCGCAGAGAAATGACTCTCAACCCTCTTCCAGTCCTCCCTCTCCTCCCAGGATACTCTGAATAGGCCCTTGGAAGGTTATTAAGTGCTTCACGCTGTCTGCCTCCCTTAGTGTAGTTGGAATTTTGATAGTTTTCAGCATCAGAGTAGTCAATTCCCTGTCTCTGCTCTCTCCCAGAACAAGTTCTTCCCATCCAGGTTAGCTAGGTATATCAGGCTACCTTAGAAGATTCACCTCTCCTCTCTTCCCAGAGCCACCTCTTTCCAGCTGTTATACTCCCTAAAGTTCAAAGGGGATCCAGGTAACCAAACCCTCAGAAAGGAAACCCCTCTCCACCCTTCCCCAGAACCCTCTTACACCCAGAGAATGTTCCTTCTCCCTCGGTGGCTGGACAGAGTCAGGGTGTCCCAGTGTCCTTTTGTTTTGAGAGTGGGGCTTAGCCACCTGCTGTTTCCAGTTACTGGGGTGAGAAACTCATGATTTGCCCATGGCCTTTTTATCTCTTTTTCCAGTTCCCTCCAGATTGATGCTCTGAAGTCTCCTACTCTGTGGGTTCCCAAAACAGCTCACTGAGGCAGGAATTTGCCCTTTCTCAGCCATTTTTTGTGAGTGAGCTGGTGAGTGCCCACTTAACTCAATGGCATCTTGCTCTATCTTTTGTTTATTTTTTCTAGTGCTTTCTTATTTTCAATTTCATTTAGTTCTGCTCTAATCTTTATTAATTCCTTCTTTCTACTGCCTTTGGGGTTAGTTTTTTGTTCTTTTTCTAATTCTTCCAGGTGTGCAGTTACGTATTGGATTTTAGCTCTTTCTTCTTTTTTAATATAGGCATAAGTGGCTAAGAATTTCCCTCTCAGTACAGCTTTTGCTGTATTCCATAGGTTTTGATATATTGTGTTGTCATTTTCATTCACTTCAAGGTAATTACTGATTTCTTTTGTGATTTATTCCTTGACCCACTCTTTGTCTAACAGTGTGTTTTTTAACATCCATATCTTTGTGCCTAATCTGATTGTCTTCCATTTACTGATTTCCAGTTTCATGCCGTTGTGGTCAGAGAAATTTCTTTGTATAATTTCAATCATTCTGAATTGATTGAAAGTTGTTCTGTGGACTAGCATGTGGTCTTTCCTGTAGTATGATCTATGTGCATTCGAGAAGAATATATATCCTGGTGTATTTGGGTGAAGTGTTCTGTATATGTCTATTAGGTTCAGATCCTATAACGTATTATTCAAAGTCTAGTTTCTTTATTGATCCTCTGTGGAGATGTTCTGTCTTATGGTGATAATGGTGTATTAAAGTCCCCCACTATAATTGTATGGGCATCTCTTTCTCCACTTCGTTTTTCCAGTGTTTGCTTAATGTATTTGTGGTGCCCTGGTTAGGTGCATAAAAGATGATAACTGTTCTTTCTCTTTGATAGAGTAACCATTTTATTAATATTTAATGCCTTTCTTTTTCTCTTACAATAGTTTTGCATTTAAAGTCTATTTTGTCTGATATTAGTAGAGCTACTTCTGCCCTTTTTTGGTTATTGTTTGTTTGTAAGATATTTTTCCCACCATTCACTTTTAGCCTCCTTGCATCCCATGGTCTAAGGTGGATTTCTGGTAGATAGCATATAGATTGGCCATATCTCCACAGATTCTGCCAATCTGTGTGTCTTGAGTGGTTAGTTTCATCCATTAATGTTCAATATTATTACTGTCAATAAATTACTCATAGTAACCATATTTTCTTCTCTTTTCAAATTTTAGTTGTTCTTACACTCTCCTCCAACGTTCTTTACTGTTTTTTTCCCTTCAACTTGCAGATATCCCTTTAATATTTCTTAAAGGGGGCACGTTTCTCATCGACATACTCTCTTAATTTCTGTTTATCTCTGAATATTTTGTGCTCTACCTCAATTTTGTGTGTTAGCTTTGCTGGGTAGAGAGTTCTTGGCTGGAAGTGTTGTTTTTTTTTTCTTTTAGTACCTTAACAACGTCATACCACTGCCTTCTAGCCTCCGTGTTTTCAGATGAGAAATCAGCACTTAATCATATTGAGCTTCCATTGCATGTGATGGATATCTTTTCTCTTGCTGCTTGCAGCATTCTCTCTTTTTCTTGAGCATTGGACAGTTTGACAAGTGCATGTCTTGGGGTAGGCCTTTTAGGATTTATACTGTTTGGGATGCACTTTGCTTCCTGGACATGTACGTCTGTCTCCCTCAATAGGTTTGAGAAATTTTCAGCCATTATTTCCTCTAACAAACTGTCCCCATTCCCTTTATTTCTCCCTCCTGGAATGCCTATAATGCATATGCTGGTGCTTTTCATGTTGTCTTTCAAATTCCTAAGTTCCTGCTGGATTTTTTCTATCTTTTTTTCAATCTCTTCTACTCTCTGTTTGATTTCAGATGTCGTGTCTTTCACATCACTGATTCCTCCCTCTGCCTGCTCAAATCTGCTGACATGTGCTTCCAGAAATTTTTGATATCTTGGATTGTGCCATTCATCACCATCATATCCATTATCATTTTATGTATATTTATGATTTCTTCAGTATGTTTTCCCAGTGTCTTCTTAATATCCTTAATCTCTCCCTTCACTTCATTAATTTGATTTATAATATTTGTTCGGACTTCTTTGATTAGTTGTTTCATGCTCTTCATCTCCTCCTGGTTTTTATTTTGTTCATTTGATTAGTCCACCTGATGATTTTCTTTTGGCTTCTTTATCTTTCCAGTACCATCCTAGATGACTCAGAATTCATTCCTGTTCTCTATATATCCAAAGCAGATGGCAGGGAGGAATATATCTGCTCTCCTGTCAGTTATGTGTAATTGGCCTGGAGTTTTACCCTTACTTAATATTTCAGCAGTGTGGGAGGGGAGGCGTTCCCAGCAGCTGTTAGTTTTAATAACTCATTTTCAGCGTTCTGGTTTTTTTTTCTCTCTGTCCCTCACTCTCCTGGGTGCTGTGAAGCAGTGTACTCTTCTGATGTATCCCAAACCAGGTCCCCAAGGCAGCCCTTGGCCCTTTCCCTATTGTTTTTCTGAGAGTTGAGCCTTATCTGCCCAACCTGACTGCCATTTTCCCACACCTTCTTCCAGGTAGCTTCTTGTGCTCTCTTATTGCTATCCTGGAATGCTTTTGCAATTCTGACTTCATGGGTTCAGATAATTTGTGGGGGCTTGTTGATACATAGAGTGCACAGCAACTAAGATTGCAGCACATTATGGAATTCACAGGATCCTTTTAATCAGAAAGACTTTGAATGAAGTGAAGAATGAGCTCAGGCAAGTATGGAATAATGCCCTGCATGCACCCTTCAGCAATTGCTCCTAAAAACATTCCTGATTCTTTATACACCCATACATGATGAAAAAGTAGTTTTTCCAAAAGGGACAAGATATGTGGCAAAACTAATCATGATATACCTTTGCAAGAACATCTAGGGCAGCAGCAGAATATTTTTTTAGATTCCAGTCAGAATTTGTATCATCATCATTGATTTCATCATCATCAACATCTTGCTCATCAATTCCGTTTTCATCATGGTATTGCACCACTGTTCTTAATCAAAGAAAATGTGGCTTTATATCCTGCTCACCATCAGGAATTGTATCATCATCCTTAAGTAAGATAATATCTATATCTGAATACATTATGGCATTCACTAACACAAGAATCAGCTTAGGAAGTTGCCTTATGATTGCATATTTGCATATTGGTTGTTCAGCCACAGTTAGCCAGAATTCAGAAGCTTCTAAAGCCACATTTTCATCTTGATCTTGGGTCCTCTGTAGCATGTACTCAACTATATTTTGCCTTGAGGAAGCAGGTGATCCATGCAAACTTGCAGAAACATCACAAGAGCTCAGCACACATCTTTCCATGCCTCTGGTTCATCATCAACAGCCAATGAAAACAGATTCTCAATAACAGAATCAATGTGCAACATCAGAGCTTGGGACTTACTGATAATAAACTGATTGACACATGAAACAGCATGAGACCTTATTTTGGGATACTGTGCTTGAAGAAATGTAAAAGCTTGGGATTCATGATGTTGAGATGATGATCTAAAGCCTCACTGTCTAAAATCTCTGCAAAATCTTCACATATATTCTTCAGGGCAGCAAATGTTCCCTCACAGGATTTAATAGGCTAATCTTCAGAATTTAATAGGCTACAGAGTTTTGGCAAGTGCTCAGGCTAATTCTGTAACTTTTTGGAGGCTATGATTGTAATCAAAATATCCTCAATTGCTCTAATGAGAGGAGAGGTGTCACCAATATTATTCAAACGGTCACTTTTTATAATGTCTGTTACAACATTTAGAAAATTTTGAAAACGTGCTTTCATATTATTATTCAAGATGAGACCATTAATTGATCTTGCAGGTTCATCTTCAGATAGTTATTTTGTATGAACAAAAATCACATATTTGTTAATATCTGGATATTGATTTGAGTTGTTCCAGTTTCCAGAATTGTTGCACAGTACTATGGAAGTTGTTGTCTGGGGACTGGGACTCCAGGAGCTGAAGGATTTGCTAAAGCACTTGTGCATTAGGTTTCCAAGTATACTCCATGTTGGTTTGCCAGTCTGACACCATTCCAAATTCCTCTGACACTCAGGCCCTCTTATATATTTATTTTTGATTGTTAAAGTCAGTAGTAGTCTATTAAGTGATTTTCCAAATTTATTTTTGCATGATCAATATTCTGTTACATGTGCAGTCAGTGATGTATCTTTAAGTTATTTTCTCTTTGGTTTGTGTTATGGCAGAAATAGCTTCTAGTTCCAAGAGTATAAAAGCAAACAAACAAAAAGAAAAAGAAAAAAATCACTGCTCCCAGCAATTCCATATTGTCCTTGTGTCAGTTGTTCTCTAAGTACTTAGTCAACCTTGCACTGAACCTAGAGAACTTCACAATGTCAAAATATACTGTGTCTTTGGGTATTTTATGAGTATGTGCCTTTCTCTAGACATACGCGTGGCTTTCAAAATTTACTCAAAACATGTAATCAT
>JAQZBX010037982.1:0-23584 GCA_029593785.1 Cabassous unicinctus | reverse complement strand
CTTTCTTCTTTTTTAATGTAAGCATTGAAGGCTATAAATTTCCCTCTCAGCACTGCCTTCACTGCATCCCATAGGTTTTGATATGTTGTGTTTTTGTTTTCATTCATCTCAATATATTTATTGATTTATTTTGCAATTTCTTCTTTGAACCACTGATTATTTAAGACTGTGTTGCTTAATCTCCATATATTTCTGAATTTTCCATCTTTCCACCTGCTGTTTCCAATTATATTCCAATAAGATTAGAGATATTGCTTTGTATAATTATGATCTTGTTAAATTTATTGAGATCTGCTTTGTGACTCTGTATGAATCAGCCAAAGGGTTTCTGATGCAAAATACCAGAAATCTATTGGTGTTTATGAAGAGTATTTATTTGGGGTAGACGCTTACAGTTACTAGGGCATAGAGCATAAGTTTCTTCCTTCACCAAAGTCTGTTGCCATGTGTTGGAGCAAGACAGCTGCCAACATTTGCCAAGGTTCAGGCTTCTTAGGTTCCTCTCTTCCCAGGGCTCCATTTCTCTCTGTGCTCAGCTCCTCTTTCCTCCATAGGGCCAGCTGTGAACTGTTAGGTGAATGGCTCATCTCTTTTCCCGGGGCCTTCTCTCCTTCCTCATCAGAACTCCAACATCAAAACTGCTCCAAATCTGTCCTTTGCCATGTCTTTTTATCTTTGATCCCCAAACCACCAAAGGGTGGGGCTCAATGCTCTACTGATGTGGCGCAATCAATGCCCTACTCCTAAGTTAATAATGCCCAGATTAACAGACAGGTTTACAAGCATAATCCAATATCTATTTTTGGAATTCATAACTATATCAAACTGCCAAACTGCTACAGACACAATTTATTGTCTATCCTAGAGAAAGTCCCATAAGTATTTGAGGAAATGTATATCCTGTTGTTTTGGGGGTGGAATGTCCATTTATCATATTATTCAAGTTCTCTCTTTCTTTGTTGATCCTTTGCCCAGATATTCTATCCAATGCTGAGAATGCACTGAGGTGCATTGAAGCCTGCCACTATTATTGTAGAGACATCTATTTCTCCCTTCAGTTTAGCCAGTATTTGTCTCATTGAGTTTGGGGCAACCTTAGTTGCATATACATTTATAATTTTTATTGCTACCTGGTGAATTACTTCTTAAATTAATATATAATATCATTTTTTGTCTCTAATAACAGTTTTACTTTTAAAGTCTACTTCATCCAATATAAGTATAGCTTCTCCAGCTTCTTTTTGGTTTCTACATGCACTGAATATAATTTCTAAACCTTCACTTTCAAACTATTGTTATCCTTAGGTGTAAGGTGATTTTCTTGCAAACAACTTATAGATGGTTAATATATTCTTATTCCTTTCACCAGTCTGAGTCTTTTGATTGTTGAGTTTTATCCATTAACATTCATTGTTATTACTATGAAGGCAGTTTTTCCTTCACCAATTTTTGAACTTTGGGTTTTATCACTCATATTTTGTGTTCACCCCTCTTTTTATACTTTTAGTGACTTTTCCTGATATAATATTCATTTCTTGACTCTCTTCTAAATCCCTCTCACCTGTCTTTTCTTTTCAGGCTGTAGCACTCCCTATAGTATTTCCTGAAAATCCATTCAATTGATTACAAATTCTCTCCGTTTCTTTTTATATGTGAATATTCTAAACTCACCCTCATTGTGAAAGACTGATATAAGATTCTTTGCTTGCTGTTTTTCTCTTGCAAACTCTTAACTATATTATACCACTGCCTTTTAGTCTCCAAAGTTTCTGATGAGAAATCAGCTCTTAATCTTATCAGATATCCCTTGTACATGATGGATCTCTTTTCTCTTGTGAATCTCAGGATTTTTTCTGTCTTTGGCATTTGACATTCTGATTATTATCAGTCCCAAAATAAGTCTATTCAGATTTATTCAGTAGGAGAACATTGTTTTTCTTGGGCATGGATATCTACATCCTTCTATAGGGTAGAATTATGTTTTCTAACATCATTTCTTCAAATATTCCTTCTGACAATTTTCCCTATTCTATTTCTGGGACACTCATGACAAATATGTTTGCATGTCTCTTGCTGTCATTTAGTTTGCTAAGATCCTATTTAATTTTTCCATTCTTTTCTTTATCTGTTCTTTTTTATGTTCACTGTCAAGGGCTATGTTTTCAAGCTTACTGATCTTTTCTTCTGCCTCTTCAAATCTGCTGTTATATGCCTCTATTGTATTTTTAATTTCATTTTTTGTGACTTTCATTCTGCTATTTTTCTATGTATGCTTTCAAGTTCTTCTTTCTGCTCACACAGTGTCTTCTTAATATCCTTAATCTCTTTGACCATCTCATTCAATTTATTAAGGAGATTTGATTAAATATCTATGATTAGTTCTCACCTCTTTTATGTCAACTAGAGGCTTATCTTGTCCCTTTGACAGGGCTATGTATTCTTGTTCCTTGGTATGGGTTGTAATTTTTTGTTGGTGTCTTGGCATCTGACCAATCAAATGTATTTATTCTAAGCAGAGTTTCTTCTTTTAGTTTAAGTATTTTTTGCCCTTTCTCCCTTGCTGGTGGTGTAGTAGGAGCTGAGGATGTAGTTGGTACTGTAAGCTGTGATGGCTGAAGCTTCCCATATTGCCCCAGGAAGTGATGAAACTTCTCTCAACTTTCTGCTCTGCCAAGGGTAGGGATGAAGCCACAACTGTGTGCAGTAATCCAAGCCATGCAGGCCACGACTGACACTAGTTGTCCACAGACACTGATGAAGCTTCATACCATTTTCTCTCCTGGCTAGGGCAGGGATGGATCTGCAGGTGTGGGCAGAAAACTAAGCTATCCAGGTCAAAACTAATCACAGTTGGCCAGGTAGACTAATGTATCACTGGCTCCCCTCCTCCCCTGCCATGGGTGGGGATGGACCCTCCAGTGTGCCCAACTATCTAATTTATGTGGGCTGAGAGCATCTACAGTTGCCAAGAGAGGTTCAGGGAGTATTGTCTCTACTGCCCTTTAGTTGGTGGGGATAGAACCACAGACCCCTAACAAAGTCTATGAGAGCTGAAAGCACCTGCAGTTGCCCAGAGAGGCTGAGGAAACACAGTTACTCTATTATCCTAGTGTGGGATGGGTGTGGAGACACAGGCACCCAAAAGTCAAGTCCATGCAGACTGAGGTTTCCTGCAGTAGCCCAGAGATGCTGAGGAAACATTGCTCCACTCCTATCCTATCAAAGGGTGAATCCAAAGGCACCCAACTGTCCTCTCTGTGAAGGCCCAAAGTGCCTGCCATTGTCTGGAAAGGCTGAGAAAACATCATTCCCTTCTTATAGTATTTCGGGAAGGGGTGGAGCCACAGGCTCTCAAACGTCCAATCAGTGCAGGCCAAAAGTTCCTGAAGTTACCCAGAGAGTCTGAGGAAACACAAGTCCCCTGTGTCTTAGGATATCCCTGGATAGTCAGACATCCCAGGTGTCTGAATATCCAGTCAGTGCTGGCTGAAATAGCCTGAAGTTGCCCAAAGAGGTTGGTGCAGATTCCCCCAGCTTCCTCCATGGAGGTGGAGCAGGAACCTAGGCTAGGACTCCAATCCAATCTTGGTGGAAAGAAGCTTGTTCCTATGATCACTATGATTTCCAATCAGCTCTTCTTCCCCTCATGCCAAGGTCAAAGTTAAAATAGCAGCTACCAGACTGTTTCTGACTTGGATAGGTTCAAACTATAGCTTTTCTTACGATTATAATTTACCCAGCCAAATTTACTAATCAGTAACTGAGATGAGTGCGTGACATTCTCTTCCTCCCCCAATTTCGGGAAACGGAGCTTCTTACTTCTGCCACAGAAAAACAGCTTCCAAGATGGTTTGCACTGCCAGTGGAGGGTGGGCACCAGCTTCCATGGCATGGAGTGGTTTACTCACAAATCTTCACTGCAGTTTGGGCAGTCATCTCATTTCATTCTTTCAAGGATTTTATAGAATGCTTTTCTGGTCTCCTGGGTCCCCCAAATAGGTGTTTCAGACAGATCTCAGTGAATACTACCTGTCAAGTAGGACAAGCTGATTCTTGGGGCTCCTTACTCTGCCACCATCCTGTCCCTCTCCCCTCTCCTTCACATTTGAAGGGTAATTTTGCTGGATATAGAGTTCTTTGTTTATTTGGATTTTGACAGTTTTGCTATAATCTGTCTTGTTGTAGATATCTTAGAGTCTCTCCTGCTTAGAGCACCTTGAGTTTTGTGAATGTATATATTTATGCCATTCATGCGATTTGGGAAGTTTGCAGCCATTATTTCTTCAAATACTTTTTCTCACCCTTTCTTTCCATCTTGTCTTTCTCGGAATTCAATCATGCTTATGTTGTGATACTTTATGGTGACCCACATTACCTTCTGTCTCTGGTCACTTTCCTTCATTATTTTTCTCCCTGACTCACACACTGAATCATTTCAATTTTCTTGCTTTCAGGGTCAACAATCCTTTATTCTGCCTGTTCAAATCTGTTTTTGAATGCCTCTAGTGACTTTTCCATTTCAATTACTGTATTTATTTGCTCAAAAATATCTTTTTCATTCTTTATTGTAATTTCAAACTTTGTGTTTTGTCCAGATGTTTTCTAATTCTTTTTGTTTGTGTATGTATTTTTCAGATTATTGAACATTTTTAAGACAGTTGATTAAAAGTCTTTTCCTAAGATTTCCAAAGAATCTGTTTTCTCAGGGATGGTTTCTGGCAAATCTTTTTATCCAGTGAACGGTCTGTCCTCTCCTGTTTCTTTGTGGGTGTTTCGTAATTATTTGAGAACTGAACATTATGAGTTTCATGATTTTTGGAACTCTGAATATCTAGTTCCCCACTTGTCTGGGATTGAAAGGGTTTGTTGTAGTTGTGGTTGTTGTTGCTATTTTTCTTGAGGACTAGAGACATGAACTTGTGACTATTCCAAATTATTTTGCTCCCAAAAGCAGAATAGAAAGAGAAAAGAGATTTAAAAATGGTACTGTCTCATTTTGGTTCTGCTGCTGCTCTTACCTGAGGGGATATTACAATGGCTGCTCTCATAGTCACCCTCCCAATGTGTGCATAGCTGATCAAAATCAGTGAAAATTGCTCAGACCACACTTCCTTGAGTTTGGAGGACTAAGTCTTCTCATCCTGGCACCAGCAAACTATACTAAGACCTCAGTATTCAGTTCTCCATGCTGCCTGTGGCATGGCCAGGGGCTGGAGGATTGTTACCAATACACAGATGGTAAAATTCATGGATATTTACCACAATTTACCAAGCTCTTCCTCCAGCTCTTCCCTGGATGCTTCACAGTGTCCAACTAGACTCCAGTTTCAAAATAGTTGACTCAGGTGGTTTCTGCCAGTTCAATAATTGTTTCATTGTGGAACTGATCCATGGATCTTCCTCTTCTGACATCTTCCCACAGCGCTCTCTGTATTAATTTTTGTTGGTGGAGTATGGAAGTCTCCAACTACTGTTTTGAACTGTCTACTTCTCCCTTAATATCATTGGATTTGAGGACAATGGAACCTCTGCTTAAAGCTGTGGTTTAAAGCAGAACTTTTATTAGCAGAACTAATACACTTACCAGGTATATTAGTCAGGGTTCTCTAGGGAAACAGAATCAACAGGAGATATCTGTCAATAATATGAGATTTAATAAGAGTCTTTCATGAAAACATGGGGATACACAAGTCCAGGTTCTACAGGCAGGCTGCAACCAAGGGATCCAATGAAAGTTCAGTGAAGGTCCTAGATGAGTTTCCAGGAGATGTTGGTTGTCCAAAGATGAGCTGAGAAATTCTCTCTGAATGCAGAAATCACTTCCTCTTTTAAGACATTCAACTGATTGGATAAAGTGTCACTCATTGCTGATGGCAGTCTCCTGTAGTCTCCTACAGATAGCTGTAGATATAATCAGCTATCTATGCAGTGAACTCACTGGTGAGTAATACAAGTCCATAATGTCTTTGTATTACAATTAGCCCAACACTTGCTTTACCAAACAACTGGGCACAATTATCTGGCCAAATTTACACATTAGCCTAACCATCATACCAACCATGAGGACTTGGACAAATATGTTGCTTCCTTTCCCCTCAATTTCTTCATTTATAAAACAGAGATGAGTGAGATGACTGTGTGCAGTCCTGTCATGTGGCAGGGCCATAATAAGCAGCTGAGCAAGGTGGTTGTGATGAGTTTCTAGTTAAGAAGTTTGAGGCTTTCTTCCCACTGGAATGGAAGCTTCTCTCTGTCATCACCACTGTACTTCTGGGATTGAGCAGACTACATGACACATTATAAGAACACCACTAGCAGTTGTTGGAAGTAAATCAGAAAATGTGGAACAAGTTTGAAATGAATACAATTATCTATTGTTTTGTCAGTTGAATCCTTAATTCTCCATAGGGTACCCAAACAGAGGTGAAAAGAGCTTCAAATTGTTCAATACCTTTGTGGGTAAGGATTAATCTTTATAAGGCTGGATTAGGGTGCAGGAGGTAGCCAGGCATCTTGGATGGGACTAAAGCCTTCCAGGAACTGTGGGACAGGGAGGAACAGGCTCTAGGGAGGCAGGACTCAAATTTCAGGATGGGGCCCACTTGCGAATGGAGCTTGGGCCAAGTATAATGATAAAAGAAGTCATCCCTAACACTTACCACCAAGTGATAGGTGTTGGGCATATGTTCAGAGCATTCTCAGGTCCAATCTTTTGTCTTTTGAACCAGTATCTCAGAGGTAGGTCCACCACTTGCACAGCTCACACCTTGCCATGTGACTGGACACATAGGGTACTGAAAATGCATGGGCTTCTTGAGAAATGCTGCTGTGTGGTCGATTGTGTGGCTTAAACATGATTTAGAGCTGTATGTGAACCTCAGCACAGACCCAGAAAGGGGAGTGAGAAATGGAAAAGTTCATGTTTCTATAACTTAATGTAAACCCAAATGTTCCCAAATGGCAGAAATATAATCTGGCATATTTGGAGCCCCCTACTCTCCCAGAGGACAGCACCTGAGTTTGAGGGTTGACATGTGGGGGCCTACATCATTTAAGGCTTCAGTTCAGCTGATTTGTATCATCAGTGATGTGTGGACAGAGAGCTTTCACTGCTACCCTCCTTCCAAACACCCTTCCTCACTTCCTCCTTCCAATCCCTGTGTACCCTTTCTGAGGTGAGATCAATATGGGAAGACCCCTGCAGGTACTTCTTAAGCAGGAACAGAGATCTTAGACAAGAGTCCAGGCAGGAAGCACTTCCTGTATTCTTTGGCCTCCCTCTGGGCACCTAATTACTGCAATGCAAGCAGAGTGACATTCTGATGCTAGGATTTCCTGGCAAATCCTGCTGCATCCTGTTTCATCTTCCTCTCCAGATGGTCACCTTGGCCTTTGAGGTGGTAATTCCCACCCCCATTGGGATTGAAAAAAAAATTAACACCATTGGGTGCTAGCCCCAACTCCTGCTTTCCTGCCCTACCCTATGATCATCTGACCTTGCTGTGTGTTCTCACTGTTCCTCCCTTAATGTGGGCTGCACTTTTCACTCAACTACGCATCCACTGTGCCAAATACCAGCTGATCATGCAAATGCATCCAGGTGCATGACTCTGACCCTAACCAAGGTGCTTTGCACAGGTGAAAGCTAGGGTGACAAAAGGAGAAACCCCTGTGTTATAACATACACTTTCTTTCTTGTAAATGGTCCTTCCCAAAGGAAATTTATTGCCAGTTCCTGTCATCTTGTAAGTCCTCTCCCTCCTGGATTGAGGTCCTCTTTCCTGTTCTCCTCTCCACAGGCTGAGCACAAGGTACCCATAGTCTGTGTTTTATGCAGGCCTTCCTTGGGCAAGGAACCTCAAACTGGGCATGCATCTTGAAAACACAGAAACCTCTGGGGATAGAGACCATTGGACTGTCATGAGGAATCTCCCTGCCATTGGACAAATCTATATGTGTACTGGGTGACCACAAAAATTATATCAGCCAATTCCTATGGATAATAAGACATATGGTATAAATTATGGTTATGTGTTAGATGTCTCGGTATAATCTTGAAATCAGAGTGACAGGGATATTCATCACAGGTTATTTTTATGAATCACTACCATCCTTTAGAAAACTTGTGTGTTAAATTAAGAAATACAGATGTAGCTAAAAATTACATCGTATCTAAATAAATTAAATAATTGTTTATATTCTTAATTTGTTGAAATTGCATTGCATTAACTCTCATGTGAAATGTTTAGTCATTTGTCAGAGATTAAAAATATGCATTGATTGGTTGATGCAAGATATTAGGATGTCTTGAAAATAATAAGGACTCAGTGGTTATTTCCTTTTCAAAATTCAGAACTACTATAAATTAAAAATGTCCCTCTCTTTGGTGGTGGTTTTGTAATGACAAGCTTTTGCATGTCATATTTTCTGGAACTGATTTCTAACATAAATTCCTAGGTTGTCCTTGTCTATATTATTTTCTTAGTTTCATATCCTGGACATATTTTAAAGAGACCAACAGAAGATACTCATTTGATCAGTTGTGAACACTTTGGTTACCCATGGGTAGCAGCTGGCTGTGATGAGCTCACTGCACCATCATATATGCCAACAGCAATGCCCCTGGCTATGTCTTCCTCCTCTGAAGTTCCTGCTGGAGCTGAGGTCTGCCTGGCCCAGAGCTGGGACCTACCCTGCTGAGAGGCCAGGGACTGGCACTGGGCTTGCAAATGTTGACCCCATTTTGGACTCCTGCTGCCATTTCAGACTAAGACATCAAGGTTAGGCCAGTGTCTCTAGCTTAATCTATGGACACTTGGTGTATTGCTGAACTTCAAATTCTGAATGATTAGAAAATCTCATCTTACCAAGGTCAACATCTTCAATGGTAAGTAGTGTTGGCAGCATGCACCCTTGATAGGGGAAGGGTATTTCAACTTTGGGGTCATTCTCTCAAGCCCATACCTCAAGTCTAATCACAAGGAGAACATCAGACAAATCCCCATAGAGAGCCTCCTATAAAGTCCCTGACTGGTCCTCCTGAAACAATCAAGGTCATCATCAAAGACATTCTGAGAAACTGTCAGCTCCAAGCAGAACCCAAAGAGACATGACACCTAAATGTCATGTGGTGTATGGGATGGAGGCTGAGACAGAAATGGGGCATTTGTGAAAAATGAGGAAATCTGAATAAGCTGAGCACTTTACTGTTCCACACTAGTGCAGCAGGCCAACTATAGGGAACTGGGTTTGGGGTGTACGGTAGCACTCAGTACTACCTTCCCATATTTCTCTAAATCTAAAACTGCTCTAAGGAATGAAATGAATTCCTGCAAGATCACCTGTACACAGGCCCTTCTCTGGGTCATCAAAAGAAGAATGTTTGATGCAGGGAGACTGAGCCAAGAAGCAACATCAGATCCCCTGCCAGGCTTAACCCAACAGCACAAGGAACTTGCACCAGATACAGGCTTGTGAGCCCCACCCCATAGCCTCAGGGACCTGACCTGGCTCTAACTACTCCTGAGTTCTGGACCCAGCCTGGCCTTGGAGCTTGCACATCCAGGGCTTCTGTTTACCTCTGGCTGGGGGTAATTGATCCTTAAGGGACTTTCCTACTCCTGGGCCCCTGTTTGCTCCCAAAGACAAAGATCAGACCTTCTCCACTTAACAATCAACAGCAAACAAAGGAGGCACCAAATGGGAGGAACTGGAGCTTTAAACCACAATTTCCTATCTCGCCTATAATCAGAGTAAGAATATTTTTTTAAATTTCATGAAAATGTTAATGTATTATATTTAGATAGGAAACAATTTGAGACACATCCCTTAAATTAACAGGTTATATAGTAATCATGAATAACTGTCTGTCTACACTTTCACATTTGGATTATCTTTCCTCATTTTCCTTTCAATGTTTTGAAAAGACAGCTTTGGTTTAGCAAATGACCAGCTTAATGTGGAAAACCTAGCCCCTGCAATCATTTTGCTCCTGTCTTTCACTATTTCAATTTAAAATGCTAAAGTGCCCCAAAGCTGTCCATCATCCTTGGCTCCGCTTTCCCCAGCCCCTTCTTTGCAGTTGATCAGTAATAGGGAAAAACAGAACCTATAGTTTTAATGCTAGAATAAGTCAAAGCCTTTAAAATAAGCCACTCTAACTGCAAAAGTTGAAGGTGGCTGAATGAGCTCCCTGCAAATCTGAGGCTGGAGGCACCTTGATAAATGTGCAGATGTGCAGACAGAATGCAACCTGGCCATTGGTGGTGGATTCCAAATAGCAGGGTCCAGAGCAGGGCTTGGTCATCTGTGCCTGCGTGGGGATGATCCTGTGCATTGGCAGAGAATGTTGTGTGTGGGGTGATCACTACATGACCTCAGCAGTGACCCTTGGATGTGAGCACCCTGGGATTGAGGAACCCCCACCCCAACCTGCTGCACTGTTAGCACCCCAGGTCTGCAGGAACACAGTTTGAGCTCTGGCCAGAAGCCTGTACACTCCTTGGCCATTGTCCCTTGTTAGGGTTGGTGGAAAGGAGGGTGATGGGAGTAAACAGGCTGCAGTTGGGAGTGTAAGAAAACTCTGAAAGGGCCTGTTCCTCTGCTACACTGATAGATGTTCATGGCTAGGCACATATTTCTGCAAATCTGCAGCATCTCTGTTCATGGGACCCTGGAGAGGGACCAGTACCCTGGTTAGGATGCACACATGTTGGCAGCTTCTGATTCTTAGGCAGTCCTTACTGACCAGGAAGCTTCAGAGCAGGTTCTTAAACCCTCCCTCTCCCTTCAGCTGCCTGGGCCTGGTGTGTGTAGTGAATCAGGGTAGGGGACGGAATTCTTAACATCAGGGTTAATGGATCAGGAGCTCCTTGGCCTGTGGTATGGAGTTCGATGAAGATATTCTTGTGTGATTTGGGTCCTGATCTTCCCATGGGGGCCTAAGTCAAGGATGGGAAGCAATGCAGGTGTGCAAGTTCTGGGGTCCTACGGACCTTGGAGCTGGGTAAATTCATTGGCAGGAGGTCCTGGGTAATGCTAAGGCTGTGCCAGTGGATTTTATCACTGTATCTCAAGTCTCTGGTTCAGCCTGATACCTCCTAAAAGAACAAGTTTCCCAGTTAGCCCAGGAGAACCTGGATGGAGTTATAGCCAGGAGTTGGGCTCCTGCCAGAGGGTGGATCCAGCTGCTCAGAGAGCTGCCCTGGATGCCCATGACCCAGCCCCCACCAGTCATTCTGCAAAGCAGCCTAGAGAGCACAAAGCAAGCCTGGGCTATCATGGTTTTGACTGCATTATCCTACAGGATAATGTAGGAAATGTTCACAATGTAAGTGGAAATGGGCTGCACTTTCTATGTAAATTACTGAGAAATGCCAGCTGAACCACATACAAGAAGGGGAATAGGTCATGGGAGGGGAATATGGGGGGCTGGAAGAGGTTTTGTGGGTGGTGATCCAGAGGGGAAAGTTAATCCGCCTGATTGTCTCCCTTAGCGCAGGGATCAACATTGACATCTTAGTCATGTGTTCCCTAGGTCAAAGTTAACACACACATCCTTGCAGAACCTTCTTATTTTATTAGAGAAATTATGAGTTTACAAAATGACCAAGCATAAAATACAGGATTCATTCACAGCACCCCACCAACAACACCTTACATTTGGTATGGAACAGTAGTTAAAATGGATGATAGCACTTTTCATAATTGTACTATTTTTTAACAGTAGTTACCTTTGTTACAATTGATGAAAGATTATTAAAATAGTTTTATCTATCTTCCATATGTATATTAGGTATATTTTCCGGCATAAAACACCTTAATTTTAACACCTTACATTAGTATCCAACATTTGTTATAATTCATGAAAGGGAATTTTTATACAGTGAACTATAGCCCATCATCTACAAGAGAGTTCACTGTGTTGCACAGTCCTGTGTTTTAAAATTTAATTTTTATTCTAGTAATATATGCATCCTAAAGTTTCCCCTTTTAACCACATTCATCTTTATAGTTCAGTCTGTTGATTACAACCAAAATAATGTGCTTTACCTTTAGCCTAAATAGAAATTCTGTACATGGTAAGCATTAGTTCCCCATTCTCTAATGCCAACCTATCTGCTGGTAACCTATATTCTATATTCTAACTCTATGTGCTTGCTTATTATAATTACTTCATAACAGTGAGGTCATACAATACTTGCCTTTTTGTATCTGGCTTATTTCACTCAACATAATGTCCTCTTTGTTCATCCATGTTGTAAATGTACCAGGACTTCATTCTTTGTGGCTATGTAAATATCACATTTTGTTTATCCATTTATTGGTTGATGGACACTTTGGTTGCTTCCATCTCTTAGCAACTGTGAATAATCCCACTCTTAACATTGGTGTGCTAATGATTTTTCAAATCCCTGCTTTCAGTTCTTCTGGTTATGCTGTTGGATTCAAACTTCAAGCATTTTGTGGAGGATTTTTGCAACTATATCTATAAGATAAAATGGCCTGCAATTTTTTCTCTTGTGATTTCTTTATCAGGTTTTGTAACTAGGGTGATGCTGGCCCCACAGAATGAGCCAGATTGTGTTCCTTCCACTTTAATTCTTTGGAAGTGAGCAGGAAGAGTTGGTACTAATTCATCTTGGAATGACTTGCAGAATTAACACATGAAGCCTTCTGGTCCTTGGACATTCTTTGTTAGGATGTCTTTGATGCCTGATTCAGTCTCCTTACGTCTATTTTGTACATTGATGTCTTCTACCTCTTCTAGAGTCAGTGTAGGTTGTGTGTTTCTAAGAATTTGTATATCTCACCTAGGCTGTCAAATTTATAGGCATACAATTGTTCATAATATCCTCTTATCATCCTTTAATTTCTGTTTTTCAGTAATAATTCCCCCTATATCTGATTTTATATAATTGCATCTTCTCTTTTTTTCTTTGTCAGTCTAGCCAAAGAGTTTCAATTTTATTGATCTTTTTGAAAAACCAACTTTTGGTTTTAATACTCTCCATTGACGTTTTGTAATTCTCGATTTCTTTCATTTCTGTTCTAGTCTGTTATTTTCCTCCTTTTGCTCACCCTGGCATCTGTTCACTGTTCTTTTGCTAGTTCTTTCAGGTGTGCAGCAAGGTCCTTGATTTTCAATGCAAGCTTTTAGGGCTATATGTTTCTCTATCACCACTGGCTTCACTGCATCCCACAAGTTTTTTTTTTTCATTATTAGAAAACTTATAACCTTACAAAATAATCATGCATAATGTGCAGAATTCCCATACATCAACCTTCCACCAACACCTTACTTTGTTGTGGAACATTTGTTAAAGATTATGAAGGAACATCATCAGACAATTACCACTATAGTAAATAATGCACATTTGGCATATTTTTCATACACACCCTATTATTACCACTATCTATTAGTATTGTACATTTGTTATACTTCCTGAGAGAACACTCATATTTGTGCTCTTAACCACATGGTTTACCATGTTGTACAGCCTCATGCCTTGTACATTCTATCCAATGTGTACACTCAATGGTCTCATTTTCATCAAAGAGTTGTGCATTCATCACCCTAGTAAACCTTTGACCATTTTCCTTACTTCAAAAGGAAATCTCACATATACCCCTATTATTGAACCTTAGTATTAATATATTACCTTCTTTGACATTGATACAAGAATGTTGCAATGTTGCTGTTAACTATAGTCCTTAAATTACATTAACTGAATTTTTCTCATATATCACTATATTCCTACCACCTTGTAATAGTGATGTACATTTGTTCTAGTTCATAGAAGAACATTCTTGTATTTGTAATATTAATCACAATTCTCATTCACCTCTAGGTGCACTATGTTATTCAGTCCCTAGATTATTCTCTAGCTTTCATTAATTGACATTTACATACCTAGAATACCTCTTTCAGCCACAATGTCATTCATAAACCAGCCATTATAGTTATACACACTATACATTACCACCAGCTCTATCCATTTCCACACTTTTATAGTTAAGCTAAAGAAAATTTCTACATACATTAAGCACCAGCACCCCTTCTCAGTCATCATTTTATCTCATATTAACACATACTCAAGGTTTTAACTCCATGTGTTTATTCTTCATATTTAGGTCATATTAGTGGGACCATACATAATTTGTCCTTTTGTGTCTGATTTATTTCACTTAGTATGATGTCCTCAAAGTTCATCCATGTTATGCTGTGTGCCCTAATTTTATTTATTCTTACAGCAGCATAATATTTCATCATATGTATATTCCAAAATTTGTTTATCCATTCATTGATTTATGGATACTTGGGTTGTATCCACATTTTGGCAATTGTGAATAATGCTGCCTGAACAATGGGGTGCAATTGTCTATTCACCTCATTGTTTTCAGTTGTTCTGAAAATGAACTCTTCCTCATAGAGGGATTGCTGGATCATATGGCAATTCTATATTTAGCTTCCTGAGGAACTGCCAAACTGTCTTTCACAGAGACTGCACCATTCTGTATTCCCACCAACAATGAAGGAGAGTTCCTTTCTCCACATCTTCTCCAGCACATGCTCTTTTCTGATTTTTTAGATAATGTCCATTTTAAGAGGTGTGAGATGATATCTCATTGCAGTTTTGACTTGCATTTCCCTAATAGCTTGTGATATTGAACATTTTTTCATGTGCTTTTTGCCATTTGTATTTCCTCATTGGAGAAATGTCTATTTAATCTTTTTCTCATTTTTAATTGGATTGCTTGCTCTTTTATTGTTGAGTTGTATGATCTCTTTATATAACATGGAAATCAAACTCTTATTAGATATGTGATTTCCAAAAATTTACTCCTATTGTGTGGGTTGCCTTTTCAACTTCACAAAGATTCTTGAAGCACATAAGTGTTTAAGTTTGTTGTCATACATTTTTTCATATTATTCTCTTACAATCTCTTTTATCTTGGTGGGGTAAGTAGTAATGTTCCACATTTCATTTCTGATTTTATTTATTTGCACATTCTATTTTCTTCTTTGTCAGTCTAGCTAAGGGATTGTTAATTTCGCTGATGTCAAAGAATTAATTTTGGCTTTGTTAATTCTATTTTATTTTTGTTCTCAATTTCATTTATTTCTGCTTTGATCTTTATTTCATTCCTTCTACTTCTTTGGGGGATAGTTTTGTGTACTTTTTCTAGTTCCTTCATCTGTGTAGTTATATAACTTATTTTAACATTTTCTTTTTTTTTAATTTAATGCTTGAGGGCTGTAAATTTCCCTCGCAGCACTGCTTTCACTCCATTGCATAAGTTCTGATATGTTGTGTTCTCATTTTCATTCTTCTCAAGATATTTACTGATTTCTCTTGCAATCTTTTCTTTGACCCACAGACTAAGAGTATGATGTTTAATATCCATATATTTGTGCATTTTCCATTTTCTGCCTGTCATCAATGTCCAGCTTTATTCCCTTCCTTTCAGAGAAAGTGCTTTGTATAATTTCAATCTTTTTATATTGAGATCTGCTTTGTGAACCAACATATGGTCTAACCTAGAGAAAGTTTCATGAGCACTTAAGAAGAATGTATATATTGTTGTTTTGGGGTGCAATGTTCTGTATATGTCCATTAGGTTTGTTTATCATATTTTTGAAATTCTCTGTTTCTTTATTGATCCTCTGCCCAGAAGGTCTATACAATTATGTGAGTGGTGTATTGAAGTTTCTAACTATTATTGTAGAGACATCTAGTTCTCCCTTCAGTTATTTCAAGGTTTGCCTCATGTAATTTAGGGAATCTTAGGTGCACATAGATTTATGATTGTTATGATAAATCTATGATTTATGATTGCTATTTCCTCCTAGAATATATCCACTTTTATTAGTTTATAATGACCTTCCTTGTCGCTAATAAAAGCTTTCCCTTTAAAGTATATTTCATCCAATATAAGTATAAAAAAGCTATTCTTGCTTTTTTTTTTTTTTTTTTGGAAGGAGGGTGTTACTGCAAGCATGGAATATCTTTTCCCAGCCTTTCATTTTCAATCTATTAGTATCCTTGGGTTTAACATGAGTCTCCTGTAGACTGTATATAGATGGCTTGTATTTTCTTATCCTTTCTGGCAGTCAGTGTCTTTTGATTGGGGAATTTAATCCATTACCATTCAATGTTATTATTTTAAAGCAGGGGTTCTTAACCTTTTCTGTACCATGGACCCTTTGGCCAGTCAGGTGAAAACTAATATCATGGTCCCTTTGGCCAGTCAGGTGAAAATTACTACAAACCCCGTCTCAGAATGTAGCAGCAGATAATTTTATGACACTCAACATCAGCATGTCTTTAAATTAAATTTTAGAATTATTCAGAATTTATTTAAGCTTACAGACCCCTTCAAATCTTTCCATGGACCCTTGGGGGTATGTGGATCCTTGGTTAAAAACCCCTGCTGTAAAGACAGTTCTACACCTATTTAGATCTTTGTATTTTAATCTATTATATCTTGTTTTCACCAAACTTTTTATATTTTTTGTTACTTTTACTGTTATAATCTTACTTTCTAGACTGTCTTCCAAGCCTCTCTCTCTTGCCTTTTCTTTTCAGGCATATCACTCCTTTTAGTATTTCTTGCTAAGCTGAACTTATGGGTAAAAACTATCTTTATTTCTGCTTATCTGTGAATATTCTCTAGTTGCCCTCATTTTGAAGGACAATCTTGCCAGATATAAGATTCTTGGCTGGCAGTTTTTCTCTTGCAGTAGCTTAAATATATCATACCACAGTCTTCTTGGCCCCTCATCAGTTTCTGATGAGAGAACAGCACTTAATCTTATTGGACATCCCTTGTATGTTATGAATCATTTTCTCTCAAGAATCTCAGGAAACTCTATCTTTGGTATTTGACATTCTGATTAGCATATGTCTCAGAGTAGGTCTATTCATGTATATTTGGAGTTTAGTATGATTTGCTTCTTGGACATGGATAGGTATGTCCTTCTGTAGAGACCAGAAATTTTCAACCATTATTTCCTCAAATATTCCTTTTGCCCCTTTTCACTTCTCTTCTGAGACACCCGTGACACATATGTTTGCATGCCTCTTGCCATCATTTAGTTCCCTGAGACCCTGTTATATTTTTTCTAGTCTTTTCTTTATCTGTTCTATGTGTTTATTCTGGGTTCAGTTTCTTTATTTAGTCTTGGGCATTCTATTTGATTGATTTTGTGCTACAGCCCATCTTTTATACTTGCACCTTAATTTGGACTTTATAATGGCTCACATTTAGCCAATGTGAGTTGGAAAGACCCTCACCTTCCTGTGCTATCAGGGGGTAGGGATGGAGCCACAGGTGTCCAAAAATCTAGGCCATGCAGGCCAAAAGCAATTGCAGTTGCCCAGATACGCTGAGAGAACACTGTTCCTCTTCCTGGTCTGTCAGGATCAGGGATGGAGCTACAGATGTGTCCAACAGTTTAGTCCATGGAGGCTAAAAGTGCCTAGACATGCCCAGAAATGCTGGGCAAACACCACTCCTCCTCCAATCTCATTGGGGGATATGGATGGAGCCACAAGTGTTCAAAAATCTAATCTGTGAAGACTGATCATGGCTTCAGATGCCCACAGAAGCTGAGACAGTACTGTCTCTTTCCTTCTCTGCCAGGGTCAGGGATGGAGCTACAAGTGTGCACAACATTCTTGTCCATGTGGGCCAAAAGAGACTACAGTTGTCTGGAGAGGGTGAGGGAGCAGTGTCCTTCCTCCTACTCTATCAAGTGTGTGACTGTAGCCACAGGTGTCCAACAGTCTGGTCCATGCAGGCTGAAAGTGCCCACAGTTCTCTAGAGAACCTGAGGTAACACTGCCCTCCATCCTGTCATACAGGGAGTGGGGATGTAGCCATATGGGTGCCCAAAAATCTAGTCTGTGCAAGCCAAAATTGAATACAGTTGCCTGAAGAGGCTGGTGCAGGTCCCCAGCTTCCTCCCCTGCTGGAGGTAGGTCTGGAGCATAGGCCAGGGCTACAATACAACCAGGATGGCAAGAAGCCAGTCCCTACCATCTCTGGGATTTTAAATCAGCCCTGCTTCCCCTCATGTGTGGCCCAGAGTTAAACTGGAGGCTCCTGGCTTCTTTCTGACTTTGACAGATTCAAACTTTAGCTGTTCTTAGGGTTGGAATTTAGCTTGCTTAATTTGCTAATCCATCGCTGAAGTCAGTGCCTGATTGTCTCTTCCTCCCCTGTTTTTTGGAAACATACCTTCCAATCCCAGCCTGGGAATAGCTCCTTAGGCTTCTTTACTACCAGTGAGGAATGAGTACCAGCCTCCATGGTGTGGTGTACTCCATTCATGAATCTTCACTACAAATGGGCAGTCTACTCCTTCCTTTTTACCCAGGTTGTTGCAGGATGTTCTTCTGATCTCCTGGGCCCATGAAACAGCTGAATTAGATAGCTCTGGGTGATCACTAACTACATTGTTGGACAAACTGACTCTTGGCGCTCCTTACTCTGTGACCATTTTCCCCCTCCCTGCTGCCTTAAAATTTACAAAAAAATGTTTTCAATTTTAGATATTTCAGAACATTTGAATTCATCTTCTCTTCTGTTTAATGATATTTTCTATATAAGAAATCCCTTAGCATTTACTTTGCTTATTAGTCATTTAAAAAATGACTACCATATTTATTTTCTTAATAATTAATAATTCTAAGAAACCCAACAAGAGATGATGAATTATCAGTTTTCAGCAAGAAATCATTAGTATTTACTCAGGTATATGGATGGCTTGTGAGGAAGTTAGAGGTGGCTGGATTTTCCTGTGAGGCCCTGGTAATGTGCATCAAGTGGGGCCAGTTTTCACCTCAATAAATAATAGCCAGAACTTGTCTGGCAAATTACAGATGATACCTTTAATTCCTGCATTTCATGGAAGTACCCTTTTAAAATGCCATTTCCACTAGGAGCATTCCTGCTTGCATGAGGCAGCTGGGTTTCTCATATAGAGTAATGTTTGGGACTATGTCAGGAAGGAGTATTTCAGGATGTGTCTCGCTCCAAAGGGTTCATAAACTGGAGCTTCCAGCAGATTTGATCTTTGAGCTGGCTTTGCCCACAGCCTTTGGGAACCAGATGGAGGTGACTGTGTTTATCCTGCAGACTTTAACTGAGGACCCTGGGCTCCAGGCATCCCTCTTCTGCCTCTTCTTCCCTGTTTGTGGTGGCCCTAATCATAAATGCCCTGATCATCACAGCCATTTATTTTAGCCTCAATATCCACAACCCCATGTACTTCCTCATGGTCAACCTGACCATGATGGACATGGTCTGAACCTCATTCACACTGTCTAAGTTACTGCAGAGCCTGGTTACAAAGAGCACCATCTCCTTCCTCAGGTACCTTAGGCAGATGTTTTGCTTGTTCACTGCCTATGGAAATTCTTCTCTTCACCACCATGACTTATAACTACTACCTAACAATCTGTTGGCTGCTGCACAACCACACCCTGATGAGGTTTTTCCCTGGTGGCTTTAAAGTGGTCCACAGGATTGTTCAAATCTCTATGCTCACTGCACTGATCCTCAGACTGTCATGTGATGGCAACACCATTGCTCACATCTCTGCAAAATCTTACCCATGCTGCTGCTATCCTGCTTTCCAAACTTCCTTATAAATATCATGACCATCACTTCAGAGATGTTCCTTTTGGGGATGCAGTTCCTGGTCACCATTGCATCTTCAGGCTGCATCATTGCAGGCATCCTTCTCATCTACTCAGCCAAGGGCAAGTGGTGGTTTTCTCCATCTACAACAACCACCTCCTGGTGATCACCATTTATTACTACACCTTTCTGTACACCAACATTCATCTAGCCCTTGACTCTGTAGGGATTCTAGACAGGACTATTGCCACATAGTATACGATCATCATTCTCACCCTGAACCCCTTCATTTATACCATGAAGAATAAGGAATTCAAAGTATCTCTTAAAGATCTCCTCCTTCTACAAATGACACTGGGTAAAGTGGAGAGACTAGGTCTGACCTTGGGAAGCTAGGAAGCCACTCTTCATATCCCCCCGTCCACCTAAGAGGGAACTTTTGGCTTCACTGGACACATTTGGGAGGTACTTTCTCTAAGAAATTGTTACTAGATTCTTTGTCTTAAAGGATTATTTAGTGTACAGAATTTTCACTGTTTCTACTTTTTAAATAATGTATTTAATAATCATATAAATTGTTTACTAAGCCCTTAAGCATTACACAGTTAATAATTTGAAGCATACATTTTATACATTATATCCCCTTGAATGTTGAAATTTAGACTCATTCAGTCAAATCCCTCTGTTAGTTATATCACAAGTGTAAAATTTTGAATCTTTCAAAAGCCAACAAAGTATGGTCAAATTCTCAGAATGATGAAAAAATTTGTTAGACCATAGTTAAACTTATCATGAAATCCTTAATATCATGGGTTTGATTGTTGTTCAATATTTTGATGCTTATTTTATTTTTTTATCTAGGGCTTTTCTTGTTTACTAGGCCAGAAAGAAAAACAGTACCACTTTAGACTAGAAGAGGATACCAGTTCTGAATTATTGACCATCTGGTTCTTATTGAAACTTAAATTCTGATTCTAATATCCAAAGTGATTCACACCCAAGCCAAAGACTTCCTGATTGGTATCCCCTTTTAGGCACTAATTACATCCAGAAATTTTATAAGTCCATCCCTTTGAATTTATGTTATGCATTTGACTGGTGCCTAGTACTAAGTCCACATGAGCATCCTTAGTTTTCTGTTACAGGAAATGTTGCATGCATGGAGACATATGCAGGGTTGTTTGGGTAAATTTTACCTTATGAGGTTGCTGAGGAGATCCATCTTCTGTGCCATGAGTCTGAATAAAGCTAATTGTAAAAATTAAACATTTCTTATTGTAGTCACCCTTTCATTATTTTGTTTTTGCAAACTTTATACAAAAATTTCCTTGTTGAGTTTCATTATGAATTAATGGTTTTTTATAGACTCAATTAAATTGAAAATTTATGATTCTCATTCTTACAATTGCCCAGTAGGTTCAGCAGTATAATGGACACATTATTTTTTTTTCTGTAAGCATCTTTGATTTTAAGAAAGAAGCTGGTTAAGACCCATTTTGATTTTATCTAATCCAAAAGCTAATGGCATTAGCTATTTTCCCCAGGAGTCCTGATTCCCTTTAATTTATATATATTGGAGAACAAAATCAGGTTTTAAGACCTCCCATGTCTGCCTAAGAATGAAATCACCAACCAACCCCATTAGGGACAGAATGTGAAATGATGTCACAGTTATAGTGATGAATTCACCTTGACATTTCAATTTTGATAGAAAAAATACATTATTTAAAACATTTTCCTGCAATATTGCAGGATAGATTTGTAATTTATCTCACAAAGTTTATTAATATGTCATTTCTCATAGAAATTTTTCATCACATTCTAAAACATTGCCCTATATTTACAGAAATTAGGTGATACAACTAATCATGATTGCCCACTGATACTTAATAACGAAGAAGACACTGTGATAAAAAGGAAAATTGGATGAACAGAAACTGTGGGTCCACAGTGTAAATACACTCTTTCCTTATTTAAAGTAATGATCTGCTTGTTTTATTTAAAAAAAAATGATTAATGATAAATACACATATTTAACATGTACAATTCGATTTTTGACATTTTCACTTTCTAGAATTTTATGTAAATGGAATAATACAGGTATACTCTTTTTTTATTGTCTTTTCACATGCAGAATTATTATTTTGAAATCCTTCCATGTTGTGTATCTATCAGTGGTTCATTCTTTTTATTTTTTAGTTGTATTCCATTGTAGAGGTAAAATAATATTCCCTCATCCACACATTTTGTTGTACATTTGTGCTGTTTTCAAACGTATGCTGTCATGAATATTTTTGTTTTAGTTATTGTGCAAACATACACTTTCATTTCTCTTTGATAAATTCCTGGGAATGGAATGTCTGTATCATATGGCAGAAGTGATAAAATGTTTTTCACAAGCAATATATGATAATTACAATTCTTCAAAATCTGCCCCAATACTTCATATGGTGAATCTTTCTAATTTTAGTCATTCAAATAAGCATGCAAATGTATCATATTGTGATGGTAATTTGCACTTCCCTAATATCTACTGATGTTGAATATCTTTTCACATTCTTAATTGCCACCTCTAAAGAAAAGTTAGTTCAAATTTTTGCCCCTTTTTATCTGATTTTTTATTTCCTTATTATTGAGTTTTGAGAGGTCTTTAAATAGTCAGGATACAAATCCCTTACGAAATAAAAAAAAAATTTCAAATATTTTGTCCCAGTTTGTGGGTTATCATGATGTTCTCCTAACATTTTCTTTTGAAGAAGTATGTTTTTTTTTAACAATCCAATTTATCAGCTTTTTATTTTATGTATTGCACTTTTAGTGTCATGTCTAAGAAATATTTGACTAGTCCAAAGTCTTAAGGATTTTCTTGAGCTTGTATTTATGTTTTATTTATAAATTCATTTTAACTACTTAATTCCTTTGCAATTTCACATGAATTTTAAAACTAGCTTCTAATATTTTCTACTCAAAAATTCCTTCTGGATTTTGAAAGGAATTATATTGAATCAATAAATCAACTTGGAAAGAACTGACATCTTGGCAATATTGAATCTCTTGATGCATGAACAAAGTACATCTCTCCATTTATGTAGAGCTTCTTTAATTTCTTTCAGCAGTATTCTATATATTTTAGTTTCAAGGACTTTGCATATTTTGTCAAATATATCCCAACTTATTTCATATTTTTGTTAGTGCCCCTAATGTTACATTTTTCATATAATTTTTTTTATCAGGGAAGTTGTGCTAACACATGGGATAATATGGATGAATCTTGAGGACCTTATGTTGAGTGAAGGAAGCCAGGCATTGTAGGACAAATATTATATGACTTCTCTGATATGAGTTAAGCAAATTGAGCCAACTCAGAGAGCTAGAGTCTGGAAGATAGGTTTACAGGAAATAGAAAGGGAGAAGGAGGTTGTAAGCCAACACCCATATGGGCAAAATCTATGATAAAGTGGAAGTGAATAATTGTTCAAGAAGGAATATGACAGGGGTGTAGTGATACTATTGGGTTAGGTGGTACAAGCTTGACAGTTCAGCGTGGGGAGAATGGGTTAGAAGTTCCATGGAACTGGGGGGAGTGTCGGGGGAGGAGGCAGTTGAACAATGGGGATTCGTGGGTACATGATTGAAACTACAATGTTGAGAAATCACTTTTGGCAATATGACAAGGAAATATTACTGGTTTAGGGAGCTGGACAGGGGGCATTCAAGACAGGGCACAACTGGGGCACCTGGAGCAGTCTTCTAGAGAATGTATGAGTGATCATTTTGTCATAGTGTGTTGTATCAGTGGGTGGAAACTAACATAACAAGCAGGAAGGAGTGGGACTCCCATCTTGGGGAAGCCTGATTTGTTCACAAACAGAGGGTTGGGTGTCTCTCGAGAGTATGGATGATTCCTAATAGGTGATGACAGACTAGTGTGTCAAGG
>JAQZBX010037981.1:10005-23682 GCA_029593785.1 Cabassous unicinctus | reverse complement strand
TTACTGATCCACTTCTAAAGCTCATATGCTAGTTTATTGTTAAAGTTGCAGTGAGTATAATCCATAGCACAGTGTCATGGCCCTATGGTTATAGTGAGTGTCATAGTTAAGAATATAGTATTAAAGGATCTGAAAAGGATCCAAAAGGATTGTAAAGTGTCTTTTTATTTTAAAATTGATTATTATGAATATGTAGTAGTACGTACGTTTAGCTAATGATATGTAAGTAAGAATAATTTTGGATTTATTCTTAATTGATGGAGTGCTAAATTGTGGTTTTATAAGAAGCTTAGCTCTGTGTGCTGACCTCCATTCCTACCTGGAATAATAGGACCTGGGGTCTCAGATGATCCTAATTTACTATATTCTTGAAATGGGGAATACTTTCAGAAATCAAGATTTACCAGTCTCCTCTTTCCTTCCTGGGTAGTAGTGTCATTGCTGATATTTAGATATACATTATGTTGGACAGAACCATTTGTGGCATGTATATGGGTATGATCAGAATTTGCTAGTTTTAATATGTATTTTCACTGTCCTGTTTTATGCTCTCTCGATAACTTGAACCCTTGAAGTAAGAGTTAACTTGCTGAGACAGATCAACTACAGGTTGGCCTCACAAAGAAGAGAGTAGGCTTCCTTCACAGCTCTTTGGAGACTGCCTAAGACCCAGTGGTGGTCAGTTATGGTCAGTTGCAAGGCTTGGGCCCGAACTCCCCAGATCATGCCAGGGGAGGCATCAATGCTTTCCCAGCCTGCTGATAAGGCCAGTCCTGCTGCTGGCTTCCTGTGTTTTACAGCTGCAATTGCAAGGTTTAAACTGTAATCAAGTTGGGAGAAAGACTGGTGCTAATACCTACTACCCATTATTCCTCATCTGATAGGATTAGGCTGTAGTCAAGCTTCTGTGTTGTGACCCCTGATGATATCAGAAGATCTTTGCTTCCCTAATCATGTGGCTTAAAATTCCCTCAGCCCACTGCTTTGGGGTCTCTCCTAGAGTCATATTTCTAGCCCTGCCAGATTGCAGTGTGCTGTCCCAGAATGTGATGGGGCAACAGGAGATCCATACACCTGCTACAAATCCTGACCCTGTGGGTTTTCTCTCAGTAAACACTGCTTCATTGAGTTTTGTGTCTATGTTCTTTGATCATTGCCCTATTTTGCACAGTAAATCAGAAATCAGAACTTCAGTTTTGAAATCATTTAATAGCTTCTTACGCTAAGGAATGTCCTCATGAAATATTGTATATACCTCTTAAGAACCTTGTCTGCTGAAGGCAGGTAAAACAAATCTAGTAGGCACTGAGGGTTCAAAGTTTTAGGGATTTCTCTGTCACTAATCTCAAATTAGGCTTAGTATGATGGCCAAGTTTAGCAGTGATAATCGCTTCATATACCATAACATTTATTAAAACCATTTCACATGTCTTATACCCAACTGTTTATTTAGTGATTTACTTCATGCATCCAAACCACCTAGACAACAAATACCAAAAATATAGGAATTTCAGCTAATTTTAATGTCATTGTGAAAGTGTTTACATTGGAATAAAAGGGGCTTTAAAAATATTTTTGACAGTTCTTCATAGTTTATACTTAGTTTTATGCATTAGGGAAATATTTTTAAATACTAGGTTAAAGCACACTTATTGTAAGATTTGTATGCCTCGCTATATTTATAGGAATTTAATATGTATTATAGCAGTGATAACATAAAACAATATTCATACTTTCTATATATCTTTAAATTAGGTAATGGGTCTTTAATATAATTTAAGGTTTGAGTCAATCTTCTTTACAATAAACAGGCAAACTTGTTTGCTAAAGCCTTTATTGATTGTGTTTCTCAAGTATATTTCTGGAAAATGCCCATTTAGAGAAATTTAAGGGTTAATTCTATATAAAGGGACAGTATGGGTGGCTAAATCTCTTCTTTTATACATATGTTCCTGTTAATGGAAATCCCAAAAGAAATCGACAGAAGCCAAGTATTTCCTCATTGTTTTAATGAAATTATTGCCTCACTGAAACACTTGACACCATTAGAGAATGCTATTTTACAAGCTCTTTCTAAGCCATCCACATAGAAGTCCCTGAAAATTTTGTATTATTAACTGTTTTGTCATATACCTATCTATATCTGTATCCATAGAAAGAGAGTTTGCTAGGGTTCTTAAGAATTTTAGCATTAGCATACTCTGTATTTTCAAATAGCTAAGTTTTGCCTCCCAACAGATATTCAAAAAAAAAAAAAATACTGATAGAAATCATGTATTTTTAATAATATTTTTCCCATCTTAATGTTAGGTCTTCAAACATGAACTAGCTTACTTATTGACTGGAATTCTTGGAGCAGCAATAGATTATTGGATCATCCTTGGTCTTAAGATGGGTAGAAATGTCATGCGACACATGTCTGATGACTTAGGAAGTTATGTTTCCCTTTCATGCGATGGTAAGTGTGTCTGCATTACTATGTTTTTCTTACACCCATCTGGAAATTAACTTTGAATTCCCTTTAACTGGTCTGTAATCTTTAACATATGTTTATTTATAAGAAGCTTTTCTTAAAGTAGTTATACATATACATGCGTACATACATATATGCACACATATATCTATATACATACACACATTTATATATAAAGAAGATAAAAATATCCATAGTGTTGTCACCCAAATAACAACTATTAACTTTTAATATATTTCTTTCTGGTATTTTTAAGCATTTTATACATAGTTGAACTAATACTATATATGTAATTTTATATTCTTATTTTCCTCTAAACATTATATGAGACTTTTTCACCCCAAATCATTTTTATTCAAAAATATAATTTTGATGATTTCATAAAAATTGAATATTAGGTTACAATATAGAAAATACTAGCTGAAAATAAGTTAGTGTGTACTTATATGTAATATTATTTTGTTTTCCTTAACCCTGCAACTAAAAATTATAATTAAACCATCCTCTGCAAGTAAAAATGTAACTAATTTAAAACCAGTTTATTCCCTTTTCATTGGAGAGAGAGAGTCCTAATTCTTTTTATGTGTGGTGTTTTAGAAATCTCATATGGTAAGAACTATTTTTCAGTACCATTGATAGTTGAGTAGAAAGCAGTACCAGTCTCTAATCTTATCTGTGCTGAATGAACAGTTCCCAGGTCTCTTCCTGCATGAATACTTAACAGTATTAAAAAATGAAATTCATCGATTATTTATAACACAATAGTTATAAAGTCACTTGCATTAACTTGGGTTATATCACTGGTTAAAACATATTCCCCATATCACCTAGATGCTGTATAATTTAATTTTCTTATAACATAAAAAGCTGCTGCGATTTCCATTGAGTTACATGATGTAACAATAAATGAGCATGAATGAGGCAAATAGAGGTAATTTATATGCATAATTTTCTCACTCCTCCCCTCCATTATCTACTTTAATTTTAAAGCTTCCTCTAAAATAAGTGGAGGGGGCATTATTTAAACAATTTGATAATGGAATTCATTTTCACAGCCTTTACGTTATAAAGAATTCTACCCAACTCTTTTGGGTCTCCAGACTTGTGGGAGGCTTCTTGTAAGACCTTATATACATATCCAAACTTCATAGTCCTTTTAGGAAAGATTGTCCTTTCTTCCTTTTTCTTTATAATCCTAAATCCCCAAAATGATTATATCTCAAACCAAGTGATAACTTTTTGTGGCCCCCAAATATAAGATGATTTTTTTTCATCATAATTATAAATATTTTAGGCTGCCAATTAAGTATTCTCTGTTACACATGTGTTTCACTGCATCTTGGCTTTATATAAAAGAAAAAGTTCTTGAATATGCTGTCAATCACTTTTATACTTCGAAGAGAGAGTCCAGAATAGTAATCGAGATTATAAATAGGTTTAGAATTTATTTGATGATATCTTCTGCAAAGAGGGTCTCTTTTTATTCTACTAAACTAAGATTTTTATCTAAAGCATTTTCCCTTTTTCTTTTCCTTTCTTTTTATTGAACTGAGGGAGTGATTACCATTCTTTTTCCGGGCTAGCTGTTCTTTGTTCAATGACTTTTTAACATTTCGTAACCCAGATTTAGTCTTCCTTCAGAACGCTTTCTTATCATTTCTTTCCCACCATTCGTACCAGATAATTCAGTGATTTTTATTCCTTTCAGAAACAGCAGAATTCTGACATTATTTTCTAGAATGAGAACTAAGTGTTTGACTAAAAGAATTCCATGTTTCCATTTTTTATTAGTCAAGGTTCTCTAGGGAAACAGAACCAACAGGAGATATCTGTAAATAGTATGAGATTTTATAAAATTGTCTCACGCAACCATGGGGCTGATGCACAAGTCCAAATTCTGTAGGGCAGGTTACAAGCCCGGAACTCAGATGAAGGTCCTCGTTGAATTCCTCAGGAGACAATGGCTATCTGAAGCAGAGATGGGGGTTCTCTCTCTCAGTGCTGAAATCACTTCTCCTTTTAAGGCCTTCAACTGATTGCATGAGACATCACTCATTGCTGATGGCAATCTCCTCAGTTGATTATAGATGTAACCAACCATCTATGTGATTAAAGTCCATGAAATATCCTTGTATCACAATTAGCCCAGTGCTTGCTTGACCAAACAGTTAGGCACCATAACCTGGCCAAATTGACACCTTAACCTAACTATCACACACTCCATTCAAACTTCTTTGAGTTTGGGGGTCCAGGACAGGATCATCAGTGGCTTTAGAGAATATCAGTGTAGTTTTATGATAGTTGTATCTGTTGTTTCTGTTATGTAGTGATTTCCTTTAAGAAAATATAATTTAACTTATAGTTTAACCAAATCAGTGAGAAAATGAGCCTTATATTATTAGGGTTCTATTAGTTATATATCAGCTTCAATGCTTTCTTTACTCATAATCCGAATTTCTCTTCATTTTAAAGCAGGACATTGGTATGCAGTCTTACTCCTAGTTTTCATACGACAGGTTTAAAATACAAGAGTTTGACCTTGTGCCTTACTTGAACTAAAACTAGACCTGAATGTTCCTGTTGTATCCAGTTGATAAACTGAGTGATTCCTTTCCTTCCCAAGATCTGTGTTTGATCACTAATATTTCAAAGTCCAGTTGAGACTTAAATTATATTCCTATTTGAGAAGTAGGTTTAAGCCTTTTCTTACCCCTCTCAAACCACATACACACATACACACACATACACACACACACACTTGTTTCCTTAGACTTCAAATTAGCCTATATATAGGCAGTTTTTATATTATTTATTTATTTATTTATTTATATATTTCTAATAATGGTTCAAATTATTATCTTCTAATTTTTTTGCTGTTACTACAACTTGGTTGTTAATCTTTGTCAGAGACAGAAATCAAGTGAATAATTTACCCTTGAGAGCAGTAACTTTTCTATAGCAAATATGCAAAATTAAAGAACCACTATGGGAGTTGATACTTTTTCCTTACAAATGTACCAGGTCTTCTAATAATGCCCTTTTTGTCTATATTTTGATGAAAAATTTTGAAAATCATTACTGTGTGCCACGTCTTTCCCCTTCCCGCATGGATACACTTTCCTTTTTATTTTTTAACATTTCTTTGAATTATTATTTAACTCAGTTACTTACTGTCTTTTCCTTTTCGTAACTCATTAGTAAAGATGTTAAAATTCAATGGTTATATATTTTCTGGTTAAAGATCTTGGTCTGTTTTTCCAATTTATGACAAGCTAGGTGTTTGTACATTAGTCTGAATGTACAAAATTCATACTGTGACAGTACTCAAATTCGCATCTATATAATTAATTTTAGTTACTTGTTTTTAATTGCTTTATAAAATATTAAGGCAGAAGATAAGTAAAATCATTTTGGCTTTCTATAAGATCTAATGTCCATTAATCCCATATAGATGGCATTCTTCTCTATTTCTGAACACCTTAAACAGAGAGATTCGTCATATCTTTCTCTGTATTTTAAGGTCAAACTATCTGAAAATTCTTTCTTATGCCTTAATTGAAATTCCTAATGTATTGGCTTGAACTAGGGGTCAGCAATTTCTTTTTTTAACGTAAAGCCCTACAGTCTTTATCCCAGCTCCTGAACTCTGCCATTGCAGTGAGAAATTAGCCATATACAATACGTAAACAAAAAAGCATGACTATGTTCCAATAAAACTTTATAAAAACAGGTAGCAGGTCATAGTTCCAACACCCGGTTTAAGCTTATTCTCCTCCTTTCAGCAGGGAAAGAAAACAAGTCATCAAAATTTACTATAGGGAATTGGATGTGGCTCAAGCTATTGGGTTCCCATCTACCATATGGGAGGCCCTGGGTTCAATTCCCGGAGCCTCCTGGTGAAGGCAAGCTGGCCTGAGCCGCAGAAAGCTGACTGCGCGCACTGTGGAGAGCTGACAGCCCACACCACGGAGAGCTGGCACAGCAAGATGACGCCACAAAGGGACACTCAGAGGAGGGACAGTGAGAGACACAGCAGACCAGGGAGATGAGGTGGCTTAAGCAATTGAGTGCTTCTCTCCCACACTGAAGGTCACGGGATGGGTTCCCGGTACCTCCTAAAAGAGAAAGATGAGAAGAAAAAAAAAAGACAAGCAGATATGGAGAGAACACACAGCGAATGGACACAGAGAGCAGACAAACAGACAGAGAGCAAGTGTAAAACAACAAGGGAGGGGGCGGGAGAAAAAAATTAACAAAACTGTCTTTTAAAAAATTTTTTACTATAATATTTACTTTAATCTCATATCTTTAGGGAATTTTGCCCTTCTAAGCTAAAAATTAACTTTTCCTGTTAAGTACTTTTTTTCCCAGTCCTTTATTATTTGTTTTTCCATGTCTATTCTAATGCCTTTCCATATTTTTATCATTGTTTTAATCACATTCATAAATATAAAATTTTGTATTTTTACTCATTGCCTCAGTCAGCATGTTTCTATTCTCTTCATTTATTCAGCAAATTGTAACTGGTACTCTACCAGGCATTGAGCTAAATACTTCATATATGGTGGGGGTGGGGCACAAAAATGGTCCTTACCTTTTTGGAGCTTTCTGTGGAAGAGGCAGACTGTAATTAGGTTAATGAAAATACATCATTTAAAAATAGTGCTATGAACAAGAAAAACTAGGTGCCTTAAGAGATTACTTAATCTGTATACTAGGTGGTAATGGAAAGCAGAACATGAAAGATAGGTAGGAATTAGGCAAAGTCAGAAGAGAGTTTTCCAGTCAGAAGATACTGCGTTTCTCAAAACTCTAAGGTAGGAAATAATTTGGCCTGTTGAAGACCTTTTTGTGCCACCTGGCTGATGGTAAGCATCAAGGAGAATAGTAATAAGGCCAGAGAAAGTATAGGAGAGTTGGTGTAGGAACTTGTAAGTCATGTTGAAGAGTTGAGAAGCAATTTTTAAGCATGATCTGATTAACATTTTTAAAAAGATCATCCTAGCTTGGCTTTCCAGTTTAAGTTATTGATATTTGCTAATCACTTATTCATTCCTCTATCAAATACTAAGTGTTATTCTATGCAAGCTAGTGCTACAAGCTGTGAGAGCTGCAAAAATGACCATGCTCTTAAAATCTTACAGTCTAAATTTCTCATGTTCTCTTTTTAATCTATTATTTGTCATTCTCTTTGTATTTGTTACCTAGTGATATATGGATCCATTATATCTTGTATTTCTTTATTTCTGTAAACCTAAAGAGGCCTCAAATCCTGCTCCTTAGATGAATAACTCCATTTGTAAGTCCCAATATGAGATCATCCCTGCTGAACTACATTGTACAAGTGATTTCTGCTTTGCTTTTGCTCCTGCTTAGAGTTGCTATGTTAAGAGATCATTGGTTGTAGGTAGGCATATGTGTACATATGTATATATTATATATTTAAAACTAGAGATTATATGTTCAGAAGATCTTTCGATTATCATCCTTCAGTTTACTGCTTATATATTTTCAGGTAATACTAACAGATTCTCTCTTAGCAAGAGAAGAGGTTATACATAACTCCTTTCTCATTTCCAACTCTTAAAAATTGTATCTTCATTGAGGCTCTTTTGGAAGGGATTATCTGAATTCAGCAATCATATGTCTGTGAGTCTAGGTGGACCTGTTTAACATCAGACTTGAGCCATTTGCCCAAATGTTTAAAGAATCTTGTATGTCCACCTGCCTTAAGGCAAGAGCTCAGATCTCTTTAGTTAAGGCAGAGTTTTTCGGCCTGGATACCATTTACATTTGGGCCAAATAATTCTCTGTTATAGAGGACTGTCCTGTGCATCATGAGATGTTTAGTAGCATCACTGGCCTTTGTTCATTAGATGCCAAAAGCATCCCCTCCCTAGTTATGACAACCAAAAATGTCCCTAATATTGTGAATGTTTGCTGGGGGCATAGCGTACCCCCCCACACCCCCATTGAAAACCACTGAGTCAAGGACTGCAGGAACATCCTTTTATGAAGCAAAACATTCATTGTGTGTCAGCAGTCTCCTCAGCCAAAAGGAACAACACCCCAATTAGAGAACGTTTTGTAACTTTATAGTGCTGTTAAGTTTGTCATTCTGTCCAATTTTAAAGATGTTTTAACTTACTGCTTGTATTTTAACTCTAATGTTCTGCAGTTTATTATGTGCATTTTGCTAATTTCATTGACTTTTCCCTTTTCTTCGTTCTTCAAGTGATTGCAGTTATATCTGCCTTATTTTATATCACAACTTTTTTTATCCTGTTTGTTTTAATTTTAGCTCTTTGAGTATCCTGTTTGTTGGTTTTATTTATTCTTTAATTATCTTTCCACTGTATTATCCATTCTGTCATTTATACAGAGAATATTAATAGAGAATTCATAACATTAGATAGTTCCTTACATAAGAAACATCCCAAACTTTTATCAATTTTAATTCATGAGTATATTTATGCATTTTCATGGAGTACTTGAGGTTTTTGGAAAGAAAGCTTTGAGCCTCTTGATGTTTTGGGCTTTTTTTTGTTGTTGCTCTTGTTTGTTTGTTTTGTCATTTAAAATAATTACCCCTCTTCTGTAGTAGAGTAGATAGGAACTTCTAAGGAAATCCTTATATACTCGTATTTTACTCTTTCCCTCTTCTTTACCTTGTGTCATTCCCCCTTCTCTGCATTGATAGGATTCATGCCTGTTGTCAGGGTAAGTGATCTAATTTCTTTCTCCCCTAAGAAGACTGATCATTGCAAATTAAATACTTCTGTGCTCATTTAAAAACTAAGTACCAGTTTTCCAAAAGAGCAATGCTACTATGGGAAGACATCTTTAACATTAATTGGAAAGTATGGTGATAGATAAAATTCTATGCCTATCTATCTATTCATATATCATCTAATCATATACAGACATACCTAGGAGATATTGCAGGTTCAGTTCCAGACCACTACAATACAGTGAATACCACAATAAAGCAAGTCACACAATTTTTTTTGGTTTCCTAGTGCATGTAAAAGTTATTTCTACACTATACTGCAGTGAATTAAGTGTGCAATAGCATTATGTCTAAAATAATGTATATATCTTAATTTAAAAATACTTTATTGCTAAAAAATGCTATCTGAGCCTTCAGCGAATCATAATCTTTTTTTGCGTGTGGGGTCTTGCCTCAATGTTGATGCCTGCTAATGGGATCAGGATGGTGGTTGCTGAAGTTAAGGGTGGCTGTGGTAATTTCTTAAAATAAGACAACAGTGAAGTTTGCCACATCAATTGACTCTTCCTTTCACAAAAGATTTCTCAGTAGCCTGCAATGCTGTTTAATAATATTTTACCCACTGTAGAACTTGTTTATCTTCTCAAGCCCCACACTGCTTTATCAGCTAAGTTTGTATAATATTCTAAATTTTTGTTGTCATTTCAGCAATATTCACATCTTCTGCAAGAGTAGTTTCCATCTCAAGAAATCACTTTCTTTGCTAAAGCATAAAAAGCAACTCCTCATATGTTCAAGTTTTATCATGAGATTGCAGCAATTCAGTCACATCCTCAGGCTCCACTTTTAATTCTAATTCTCTTTTTATTTGTACAATGTCTGCAGTTACTTCCTCTGCTGAAGTCTTGAACCCCTCAAAGTCATCCATGAGGGTTGGAATCGCCTTCTTCCAAACTCCTGTGAATGTTGCTATTTTGACCTCTCCTATTAATCATGAATGTTCTTCATAGCATCTAGAATGGTGAATCCTTTCCAAAAGGTTCTCAATTTACTTTGCCTAGATCCATCAGAGAAGTCACTATCTATGATAGCTATAGCCTTATGAAATGTATTTCTTAAATAATAAGACTTGAAAGTCAAAATGACTCCTTGATCCATGGGCTGCAGAATGAATATTGTATTAGCAGGCATAAAAACAACATTAATCTTGTTGTACATCTCCATCAGAGCTCTTCGATGACCAGGTGCATTTGTAGTGATCAGTAATATTTTGAAAGGAATCTTTTCTGAGCAGTAGGTCTCAACAGTGGGCTTCAGATATTCGGTAAACCATGTTGTAAACAGATGTGCTGTCATCTAGGCTTTGTTGTTCCATTTCCAGAGCACAGGCAGGGTAGATTTAGCATAATTCTTAGGGGCCCAAGGATTTTTAGAATGGTAGATGAGCATTGGCTTAACCTCAAGTCACCAGCTGCATTATCCCCTAGCAAGAGAGTCAGCCTGTCCTTTGAAGCTTTGAAGCTAGGCTTGTCCTTTCTAGCTATGAAAGTCTTAGATGACATCTTTTTCCCATAGAAAGCTGTTTAATCTATATTGAAAAGCTGTTGTTTAGTATAGCCACCTTTATCAATGTTCTTAGCTAAATCTTCTGGATAACTTGCTGCAGCTTCTCCATCAGCACTCACTGCTTCACCTCGCACCTTGATGTTATAGAGATGGCTTCTTTCCTTTAACCTCATGAACCAACCTCTCCTAGCTTCAGACTTCTGCTGCAGCTTCCTCACCTCTCTCAGTCTTCATAGAATTGAAGAGAGTTAGGGCCTTTCTCTGGATTAGGCTTTGGCTTAAGGAATGTGGCTGGTTGACTTCTTTATCTAGACCACTAAAACATTCTCTGTATCAGCAATATGGCTCTTTTGCTTTCTTACCATTCATGTGTTCACTGGAGTATCACTTTTAATTTCCTTCAAAAATTTTTCCTTTGCATTCACAACTTGGCTAATTGTTTGGCGCAAGAGGCCCAGCTTTTGGCCAATCTTTGCTTCCAGCATGCCTTCCTCACTAAGCTTTGTCATTTCTAGCTTTTGATTTCAAATAAGAGATGTGTGACTCTTCCTTTCACTTGAACACTTAGAGGCCTTTGTAGGGTTAGGAATTGGCCTAATTTCAATAATGTTGTGTCTCAGAATAGGAAGGTCCAAGGAGAGGGAGAGAGATGGGGTGGTTATGGCTAGTCAGTGGAGCAGTCAGAACATACACATTTTTTTATTAAGTTTGCTATCTAATATGGGTGCAGTCCATGGCACCCCAAAACAATTACAATAATAACATCAAAGATCATAACTCACAGACCACCATAATAGATATAATAATAATGAAAAAGTTTAAAATATTGCAAGAATTACCAAACTATGACACAGAGACCAAGTGAGCACATGCTGTTAGAAAAATGGCAGCAATAGACTTGCTTTATGTAGGATTGCTACAAACCTTCAATTAAAAAAAGAAGAAAAAAAAAAAGCACAGTATCTGCAAAGCGCAATAAAAGGAGGTATGCCTGCTTATGTGTGTGTGCGTGTAAGTTCAAGACTTTTAGTTAAAATAATAGTCAATTATTAATTTTCAAATGTGAGAACATTTCAAATAAGCCATTTTCTCCTGAAAGACAAATAATATGAATATTATCTATTTTTTGTTGTTTAAAATTATGTGAGTGAATTTTATTGGTGTAGGAATCATCGTTTGAATGAATAAAATCAACTGAGGAAATAGTCTATAGAACTACTATTTTATAGGGTATAGCAATAACTATATATATTTCTCTTGTTTTCTACAGATTTTTCTTCACAGGAACTAGAGATTTTCATTTGCTCATTTTCCTCCTCTTGGCTTCAAATGTTTGTTGCAGAGGCAGTCTTTAAAAAGTTGTGTTTACAGAGTTCCATCAGCATTTCTTCTGAGCCACTCTCTCTTCAGAAAATGGTAAGTACCATTTTTAGTTCTTTTAATTTTTAATGTGAGTTCATAAATTCAATTCTAAAATATTCTTAGCTATTTTTTATAATTGGACAGAACATATTCATAGATCTTTCCAGTCTATCTAAAAGTTGGTAATTTTCTACCTCAAAAATGGACTAACTAGTGAACAGAAAAGTTTAATTACTTGTTTGAGAGTAATTAAGGATTGATAATACAAAAATAATGCAAGAATCTTTGTTTCCTAATCGCTTGCTATTGTAAATAAGGTTGTTATTTTGGGAAGACCTAGGTTCAAAAATATTCTACAGAGTATTTAATGATATTTAAAAAACAAAATTTGCAAGCAATGCCAAAGGTTATTCCATTTCATACTATATATATTCACTTATAAGCCATACTTGGTCCAAGGTTCTCCTTACCAAGATCATTACTAGGCTATCTTTAAACATTATCAATATCTAATATCTCTAGCAGTTTCTTCAACATATGGAAAATATGCTTATTTATTAGTCAAGTTGAGAAATTTCTATTTTGCAAAAGTCCGTGCCTTTAAGGCCTTTTGCACTCCTTATTTTGTTTGTTTATTCTGGACTTGTTTTCTGTTGAGGAAAGGCCTTATCGAAATGGAATGACAAAACATGCCAGTTGTACACAAATCAGGTGTTTTTCTATTTTTAAAAAATTGAAAGGAATCATAACAGGTTGGTTCATAATACTAAAGAACTTTCTTAAATGAGCATCAAAATTGAATTAGAGGGAGTGGATGTGGCTCAAGCAGTTGGATGCCCGCCTCCCACATGGGATGTCCCTGGTTCAGTTCCTGGTGCGTCCTAAAGAAGACAAGCAGAGGTGACGAGCAGACAGATGAGGGAGCCATCTGGGGATTGGGGACTTGAATTAGAAAATATAATTATTTTAGGAAGGCATTTTTCTTTTTGTTTATGTGGTAAAGATTTAATGACATGGACCTAGCAGAATAACATGTTCAAACAATGGGTGGCATTGGGTATGGGTGGCACCCATAGTGATAAAACTGAGATAATATATTTAATAGCAAAATGACTCAAATAGTTTCTTTTTACTGATTTCAAGGTCTGTGTAGTTGAGAAAGCAATATATTATTTTGCAACAGGTTTATTCCTATTTGCCAGCTTTGGGGAAAACTGGTGTGCATTGGGCTGGAAAGATGCAGATACCAAAGAAAATAGGACAGCGGCCTTGCCTTGAATCTCAGAGGGCCTTGCTAATGCTCAATGGTGCTCAACAGAAACAGGTTGAAGATCTGCCAGAGTTACCGTAAGTAATGCTTATATATCAAGTATGCTTTGTTTTATAGTACAGCTCAGATTCTTTAACTTTATGGTTATCTCTGGTATTGCCTGAATTATACTAATTAGCAGAAAACTCATTTTTAGACCTATAAATACACTGGAGCACCATTTTCTTTCTGTAATTCAAGATACATCCTTTTTTTTTTTCTATAAAATGTTTCCTA
>JAQZBX010037980.1:7644-23676 GCA_029593785.1 Cabassous unicinctus | reverse complement strand
ATTAAAGGTGGGGAAATAATCCGACATTTCTTCCCAAAATTTTTAGAAAAGGGATTGTATGAGGAAGGAGAAATACTCAAGTAGCTACTACATGAGGCCAGCTCCTTCTTTCCTTCTGTCTTTTGAGCTGCACTAAACTCTCATTTTGTCCTACAAATATTTATCATGAGTTTCAGTAAGCTTAAGTACTGAGATAATATATTACTTTTCTTTTTAAAAGCTGACATGCAAAATTTTAAATCAGTTTTAATGATTAAAGCTATACTTGGTATGAATGTACTTCTATTTTTATACTTCTTTATTGCATGATTATCTTTCTTAACAGTTGTTACCTTCTTGCATGGGCAGTGTCTATGTTCTATTCATCTTCCCAATCCCAGTACCTAGTAGTGCCTGACGTAAAATAGGTGTTTAATAAATGTTAGCTAGATAAATTAATAAAGACTCATGAATGGTAGATGGAAACTCTGAAAGGATGCAGCATAACAGGGTAGTTAAGAGTAGTTAAGGGGGAGGATGTGGCTCAAATGGTTGGGCGTCCGTATGCCATATGGAGGGACCTGGGTTCGATCCCCGGGACCTCCCGGTAAAATAAAAACATATATACAGAAGGCGCTTGGGCTGCCAGGCTCTGTGTGCCGGTGAGCCGCCAGGCCCCAGGAGCCAGGCAGCAAGATGATGACGTAACAGGAGAGAGACGCAGGGGAGAGACAAGACGAGATGCTCCGAAAACCAGGAACCAAGGTGGCGCTGGTGGCAGAACACCTCTCTCCTACATCGGAAGTCTCCAGGATCGAATCCTGTTGAAGACTGGAGGAGGAGGATGAGAAGAGATGGCAGGAAACAGACACAGAGAATTGCCCAGCAAAAGGACACAAAGCAGCAAAAACGGGGAAGGGGGGGTTTAAAATGGATAAAGTAAATAAATAAATCTTTTTTTTTTTAAAAAAAAGAGTAGTTAAGAGGCTTTGGAGCCAAACAGGTTGGACTTGAGTCTTACCTTTGCCACTTTTCAGCTGTGGCTTAGTTTCTTTATCTGTAAAACAGGGATAATATTAACCCTTACCTCATAGGGTTGTGAGATTTAACTGTATCAAAGAATATAGTCTTGTCAAAATAAGCTTGGCACATAGTAAGTGATCAGTAAGTGCTATCTATGATTGTAATACACAAAAGGAAAAGCTTACGTTCTCACGTATTTTCATTTCTCACATAATTTCATTCCATGGCAGAAGGCCATTAATTTTAACGATTTTTCCTCTTTTGATAGGATGGAGAAACACCATTCTTTTTGACTGTAGAAGGAGGTCATGAAGAATGCAGCAAAGTGCTACTGGCAGCAGGAAGTGACATCAACATTCCAAATAAAGTATGTTCTCTGCCATGTTCACTCAAGCAGTGGGAGGGACTCAAATTATTCTTTGGGAAATCTGGTCCGCATTGATTCATTCACTGAGCTTTTGTAGAATTAATACTTATAATATGCCTTGTTTTGCAGAAGAATTAATGATTTTCCTCTGATATTCCCCAATTGATGTTGCCTCAAAAGTAACACCATTCTTTCTATTCCTTTGAGTAAGTGATAATTGAGAATGGGGCAAAAGGAGCCGGTAGTTGCCACTTCTTAAGGACAGAGACACTTTTTTTCTCTTTTATTTTCTCTATAGCAACTAGTACATACATGACTCATTCATAGTAGGTGTTGAAAATATGCTTATTGTGTGAAAACTCAAATGGTCAGTCTGGGGCCTGAAGAAGGCATGATGATACAGTGCAAAGAGCATTGAGTTTGGAGTCAGGGACCTGGTTCTGGTTTTGGATTCATCTGCCAGATGAGCAACTTTAAGGAAGCTTCTTAAAGGCAATATAAGATTCTCTAAGAGCCAGTTTCATCACCTGCAAAATTAGTCTACAACATGCCCATTTTCTCAAACACGTGGAGTTGTCATAAGAATTAAAATCATGTTGCTATTTGAATGATTAATGAGGAAAAATCCCAAAAGGAGCAATGAATATATGAATCAGAAAATCTGGTATTGAATATTTCCTCCAATACTCAGACCCTCTACCTCTTTGGGCTCTGATTCCTGCTCTATAAAATGATGACTGATAAGGCTCTAAAAACACATCTTTAGATCCATGCATGTATGAATGCATGCATCTCTTTATTCAGCAAACATATGTTGAGCACCTATTTCATGCAAACCCTGAGCTGGGGTATCATGATGTGGAGATAAAAAAGACATTATCTCCCCCACCCCCCCAAAAAAAGAAAAAACAAACAAACAAACAAAAAACAAAATAAAACAAAAAAGACATTATCCCCATTCTCAAAGAGCTCTCAGTCTAATGTTCATAACCTTGGAAATAATCATAATCATAATATTGATTATTGATTACCTTTTAATTAATTGCAGTGCTAAGATTCTTTGAGGTAGAAATTGTATTATTATCTGTTTTAGTTTTCTAGCTGCTAAAACAAATATCATGCAATGGGTTGGCTTAGCAACAGGAATTTATTGGCTTCTGGTTTTGAGGTTAGGAGAATTCAAAATCAAGGTGTCATCAAAGTGATGTTTTCTCCTTGAAGACAGTGGCGTTATGGGGCTGGCTGCCAGTGATCCTTGTTCCTTGGCTTTTCTGTCACATGGCAATGTACGTGGCGGTGTCTTTTCCAGGTCCCATTGACTTCCAGCTTCTTACTGCTCCCCGTGGCTTCTTTTTGTTATAAGGACTCAGCCACATTGGATTAAGGCTACCCTCATTCAGTTTGGGCACAACTTAACTAATAACATCTTCAAAGGCCCTGTTTACAAATGGGTGCACACCCACGGATCAGGGTTTGGGGCCTGAACATGCCTTTTATGGGGGACTTGATTCAATGCCCATCATTTTCTCCATTTTTTTAAGATGAGAAATTGAAGTTTAGAAAAGTTAAGGAAATCATTCAAGGACATATAACTAGTCAATGGCAGGGTAAAGATTCAAACTCAGGTCTGACTCCAGGGCTTAGACTTTTAACTACTGCAATAGCCTTGTCTTTAGATGGTTTACTTTCTTTTTCTATTTTTCTAATTAGTTTTAAATTATAATGAAAATAATTCATGATAAAAAATTTGATAGTACCAAAAGGCATATTATAAATAGTATCTTACTCTGACTTCACGCCCAATTTCATGCTCAGAACTAACATCATTAATAGTTTATTTAATCTTCCAGGAATTTTCCATGCTTTCACGTGAAAAATGGGCCTAAACATACATCCAAATACAACCTGACACCACAAAAATGGTAGCACACTATGTAATATACACTGCTCTGCACTTCTTTATTTTCAATTGCCAATAATTTTTGGAGATCTTACCATATGAGCACAATGTATAAACAACTTCCTTTCAAAATCAAGAAAAAAGTTCAAACCTGGCCATGTTTTGTACCATTGCATTCTGCTGGTGGGAATGTAAATTTGTACAACCCTTTTGAAAAGCAATTTGTTACTTTGTTTTCACCCACATATGGGAAATTAAGTTAATGAAATAATAAAAAGGAGGAAAAAGCTACATGCATTAAGATAGATGTAGAAATTACCTCCAATAGCCAAGAAGTAGACAAAACCTACATGTACAATGAATGAATAGGGGAAAGTGGAATAAAAATTTGGGGCACCTTTTTCTTGGGAAATTATGTAGCCATTTAAAAAAATAAAGATAAATACTAAATATATTGCAATAAGTTTAGAAAAATATTCATGATAGAATGCTAGAACACTAGTTTAAAAATATGTGTTAGTGTGTGTGTGTATATATATAAAATATATATATATATATTTTTTTTTTTTTTTTGAGGTACCAGGCATTGAACCCGGGACCTCGTACATGCAAAGCAGGCACTCAACCACTGAGCTACACCCACTCCCCAGTATATATATTTTAACTATATAAAATGTCTATATATATGGGCAAGGATTGTGAAGGCAAGTGGAAAATGAATTTAATGTACTTTGATTCCCACTGTTATCAAGTTACTTATGCAAGAAATAAACAAAGTTAAGAATTCATCCCATTTGTGGCAGTTTGAAATTATTTTGTGAATCTGCAAAAGAGAAAGATTATATTTTGGGTTTTTTTTTGTTGTTGTTGTTATGTTTTGTTTTGTCTTTTTTAGGAGGTACCAGGGATTGAACCTGGGACTTCATAGTGCGAAGCAGGTGCTCAACCACTGAGTTGCACCCGCTCAGCAGATTATGTTTTTAAACTAATCTATTCCTGTGGGTATGATATCCTTTGATTGCATTAAATTCCATTGAGGGTCCTTTGATCAGATTACTTGATAAGATCCATTTAGGGCTTTTGTTTGGACAGTGAGGTGTGACTCAGGTTGATCTCTTCTCCCTTGTTGGGTCTGATATAAACCCAGAAAGACAGATCCAGGAAAAGGAAGCTGCCATATTTGATTCTGCCACGTGAGAGAGTTTTCACCCACAGCTGAGCTGCAAAGAGAGAAGCTTCAGAGAAATTCAAAGAACTGAGGCCCAGAGAGAGAGAGAGAGAGAGAGAGAGAGAGAGAGAGAGAGAGAGGAGAGAGGTGGCCTGGTAAGAGACAAGCCTTATGCCAGGTTTTCCTACAGTACAAAAGGAGAGACCTTGGCAGAGATTGGCGGCCATCTTGTTTTGCCATGTGGTAGCTGACTTTGGTGAGAAAGCACCCCTTATTGTGCCCTGATTTGGATGACTCACAGCCTTGGAACTGTAAGCTTTTATCCCCAAAATATCCCCTTTAAAAAAGTCAATCCATTTCTGGTACTTTGCATTAGCAGCCCTTTGGCAGACTAAAACACCATGAACTGTTCAGGATTTGGAGAGCTATGTGCTTTCCAGTCATTGTGCATGTACTGCCTCCCTGTCTCAATTCCACTTCTACTCTTAAGCCCCTGCAGAAGCCTCCCTGGTTAGCCAGACGCTCTTATGCTCACGCCTCTGTCTGTATCCTCCCACACTTCTTTATTTTTTTATTTTTTTTTTTGTAGTTGAACCAGGAATTTAATAATAAAATATTCACATTTAACATGTACTATTTACAAAAGATAAATATTGCCCTCCACAATATATATATTTTTTTGCTTTTTATTCATAAATTCAATTATGTCCTCCCACACTTCTGTACTTATTTTATCCTTGGAGGGATGAATTTGTCTCCCCAAAAGATACGTTGAAGTCCTCATAATGTGACTTATTTGGAAGTAGGGTCATTGCAAATGGAATTAGTTAAGATGAGGTCAGACAGCATAGGATGGGCCCTTAATCCAATATGACTGGTGTCCTTCTAAGAAGAGGCACCGGGACAGAGATACGCAGGGAACAACGCCGTGTGAAGACAGGCAGAGATTGGAGTTGTGCTGCCACAAGCCAGGGAGTACCAAAGATTGCTGGCCACTACCAGAAATTAGGAGAGAGGCATGGAACAGGTTCTTCCCTGGAGATTCAGAGGGAGCACGACCCTACTGACACTTTGATTTTGGACTTCTAGCTCCAAAACTAGGAGACAATAGATTTCTCTTATTCTGGAGCCACCCAGTTTGTGGTACTTTGTTACAGCAGCCTTACAAACCCACTACATAATGATTTTCACATGCACATATTCCCTCCACCTGACTAAGCCTGCAAGTTCTATGTTAAAGATATCCCATAGCCGTGGCCTCAGCTGCCTTGTTAACAGGCTTTAGGCAGCCTGAAAATTGCTACGAGTCCATTTCTCAGCATTTACATTTCCTTGAGTTTTCCCTCTGAGTTCATTAGCACACTAACTGGATCAACAACCTCAGCCCCCACTGCTGTCCACACCTACCATTGCCTAGCCCAGTGAAGACTCTGGGGAAAGAAGCAAATATGAAGCAGGAAGCCAGCAGCATAGTCAACACATTAACGGGGGGATGAGTTTGACATTCTGTTGCTTTCACATTGGCAGGTAATTACTGTGTTTGAGCACAGAAATGCTTCACCTGCTGGCACTGATTGTTCTCAGTCTCCAGGAGGTTGCTTTTGTGACCCTGACCCCCAACCAAAGGGTTGAGTTGTTTCTGAGCAAGCCGTTTATGCTGGATGGAAAGGCCGCTCAGAGTCTGGACAACAGGCTCTCTTCAGGGCCTTTCTCCCGGCTCTGGGTCTGATGAAGACTTCTGTAGGCCCCAAGAACTCCAATTTCTGGAGGCCCTATCTCACCTCTCATCAAACATATTTAAATGCCCTCCCCTACCCACATCCCACATTAAATATGTGGGTTTTTTCTCTCTCTGTTAATTGTATTTAAAGTCTTCTAAAATTATTTGACTATGATAGACTCACCTAATTCATGGCTGACTGATTTCTTAGAACTCCATGTGTGTATTTGGGTGAGGTGAAAAATTTTAACCTACAAATTGTTTACTAATGTATTGAATATTTTATGAACACTACATTTAATAATCGATGAAGCATGACTATGGCAATGAAATATTAATTAACTTCAACTTTGTGGTTTTCTTTTGGTTTCTTGGAAACAAGACTTGTTTTTTTAGGTTTCAAATATTACTTTGGTCCTTGAAAAGTCTGTAGGACATCCACACTGCCTGAAGGACCTCACGAGTAAAATGCGACACATTTCCACAGCTCCTTGTGCAGCAGGATGCCTGACCTTGAGTTCCTCACAAATATGTTCCTGCCTCAGAGCTTCCCAATGGGATGTGCTTCTTACCATTCTGATCTCAGTTTAAATGTCACCTTGTCTAAGAGGCCGTCCTTGATCACCCACTGGAAAGTAGCCACCCACTCACACTCACTTATCACCAGCTGATGTTATTTTTCTAATTACATCTAGAATCTAATAAATAGATTTATTCTAAATCTACTGATATACTAATCAACCAGTCAGTCTACCAAACTACAGAGCAATTAATTGTCCACCCCACTGGAATGTAAGTATAATAATAATGACAATCTTGTCAGTCATGTTCACCATCATGTCCCCCCACTAATGTGGTGCCTCACATGTAATAGGTGCTTAATAATTTTTTTATGATGATAGTTATGATTGCCAAACACATTTACTACCTCATTTATACTCCCAGTGTTATTATGGCTTGAGAGAAAGAGGCGTGACAGGCAAAATAATGGCTCCACAAGGGTGTGCACTCCTAATCCCTGGAATCTGTGAATGTGTTTGCTTAGATGGCAAAGGGGAATTTCGGTAGTAATCATCTGACCCTAAAATGAGATTTTCCTGGATTATCAGGGTGGGCTCAGTGTAATGGTCCTTTAAAGTGGAAGACTGAGGCAGAAGAAGAAGTCTGAGTGACACATTGTTGGAAAGATTTGGCCCACTGTTACTAGCTTTGAAGATGGGGGGAGGAGGCCATGAGCCAAGTGTAGGCAGCTTCTAAAAGCTGGGGCAGGCAAGAAGACAGATTTTCCCTAGAGTCTCCAGAAAGAAAGAGAGCCCTGTGAGCACGTCGATTTTAGCCCCGTGATCCCCACTGCAAACTTCTGATCTCCAGAACTGTAAGATAGTAAATTTGTATTGTTTAAGCCACTAGGTTTGTGGTAGTTTGTTACAGCAGCAATACGTAACCAATACAGACGGTTATGTCATTTTTACAGATGAAGACAAAGAGGCCTGTACTTGATAGGCCACTTATCCAAGGCCGTGTAGGCACTTAGCATCAGCTCAAGCTAGAATCCAGTTGGTCAGAGTATATATTGTCCCTATTCGCTCCCAGTCATCTTTTGCTTCATAACAAACCAACACAAAGTGTAGTGGCTTAAAACAACAATTTATTATTATTTTAAATGGCTCTGTGGGTTGCCTGGGGTCAGCTGGGAGAGTCTTACTTTGGCTCTCTTATGTGGTTGCAGTCAGATGTGAGGTCATCAAAGGCCTAATTGAACTGGATGTGCAAGGTGGCTCACACATATGGTTGACAGTTGATAACTGCTGACTGTTGGCTGGGAGTTCAGCTTGGGCTGCTGACCGGAGCACCAAAACACAGCCTCCCCATGTGCCTTGGCCGTCTCACAGCATGGCAGCTGGGTTCCAGGAGGAAGCATTGCAAGACCAAGCATCATAAGAGGCAGGAAGCAGAAGCTGTAAGGACAGTTAAGGGCCATGCCTGGAATGGCATCATGTCACTTCTGCCATAGTCCATTGGTCAAAGCAGTTACAGGGCCCACCCAGATTCAAGGGGCTGAAGAAATACCGCCCACCCCCCCCCTTGATGGGGAGTGGCCAGGTCACATTGCAGGAGACCATATGGGATGGGGATATCGAGGCAGCCATTTTAGGAAAATACAATTTCCTCCAGCATCTTTATTTGGAGGACCTGGAAACATTTAGTAGTGATCTTATAATTACTCAATCAACAACGAATTCACTGACTATTTATTATTGCAAGACACCATGCTGGGCCTCATGGAGGACAGCAGGACAGTCAAGGTCAGGCCCTCCCCTCAAGCAACTTGCCATCTAGCTTGGGCACTAAGTGAACACAGAGCACAGGGAGCGGTAGGAGGCAGCTGGTAGCAGAGTAAACGGGCGGTGTTAAAGGAGTTGAGTGAAAAGGGCAATACGGGGGCACTGAGTACGGGTTGAAGTGACGCTAAGCTTTGAAGCCATCCCAGGCAAAATGGAGAGCTGCTAGTAAACAGAGACAGGGAGGCAAGAAAGTGTGGAAGTACTTCATTGGGCCAACCCCAGCTCAGCTCTTTTGGCTCAAGGAGGGGGAGGTTGTGGGGGTGTAGAGAGAGAAGACTTATTTCTAGCCCACCTTCTTCTTCTCAGAAAAGGGAAACAGGAATTTAACTCATATTTGCCTGAGACAGATGTTATGTTGGATGTTTCTATGGGGGGCACTTGGAAATAACAGTCATGATAACTGGAAACATGTTGGAATTTAAAAAAAATAGTCATATATTTCATTGTACTAATTGATTACCATGTTATATACACCAGAAAACTGGATCCTGATTGGACTCCCTCCCTGCCCTCGTCATTGGTCTCTTGCAGCTCAGTATCAGTGCTTTGCAGATAGCAACCCAGAATGGCCATGCATCCCTTGTCCGTTTTCTTCTCAGTGAGAATGTTGATCTGCACCAGAAAGAGGACGTGAGTCTATTACAATAACACGGGCTTTGATCCCAGAGCTCAGAGGCTGGCTGGGCCAGGGAGATGCTTCTTACAGATATGTGTGGTCATGAGATGTTTCACAAGGGATGGATTCTTCCTGGGACGGGGCACTGATTTCTTTTGGAGACTGAAACTTATTAATCTTGAGAAATAAAATCCAGAGAATGAATTTTAGAAAGTCATTGAGGTTCCTGAACAAAACAAAATCTTCATGTTTTACATATTTATTTTTGCCGCAATAACATCTCGTGTGTCTAGAGATGCCATTATTCTTGTATTAAATTTATCAGCCTGGGAGAATGACGAAGCTGCTGTAAATAGGAAGAAGGATGATAATATACCGCCCCCCTTCACTACAGCAATCTTGTTTTTCTTTTGACAGTCAATTCTTTGTACTGATTTGGGTTTTCTAAGTTTGAATTGGCTTTGGTAGAGTTAACAAAGGTCCTCTGTGCTGGAACTAGATGAGAAACATTCTTCTATTTTTCACTGTGTTTTTATTTCTCCTATGAGAATATTATTTTCTCTGATCTTTGTTAGCCATTACTATTTATCGTATTAACTTGAGAGAAGGGACATGATTTGAACCATGTCTGCTTGTTTTTGGAGAATGGCTTTCAGGGAAATTGGCTCTGAACTTGTCTGGCCCATTCCAAGGATACTTCGTGTTTCTCAGGAGGAGCTGGGCCCCAGCAAGCGCCCGGCAGGAAGGACACGGCCCACGTCTCTGTGATGAGAGACACCTTCTCTTTTTTTATGTTTAGTGCTTCAAGGGAGAAGGTTATTTCTGAGCTGAAGAGACCTGAGCAGAAAAGCCTTCCTCTCTCTGTGCCTTGCCCTCCCCCATGGGTTCCCTCAGTCTACGTCTGTCTCCCATTTCTCCCACTAGCCCAGTCTCTGACTGACTCAGCCACGGCGCCCTACTTACCCCCTCCTCTACTCTTTCTCTGAGTGCTGGTGACACTCTTGCCAACTCATTACATCTCTCTTATAACTCTTTACTCCTGTGTCCTGAGAAGGAGCCTTAGGCAGAGGCAGGAAGATCTGGGCTCAAGTCCAGTCTCAGCTATTTCCTACCTTCATGGCCTTGTGGAAGTTACTTAGTCTCTCTGTGAGAAACATAAAGTGGGAAATATAAGATCTAACTCATAGGATTATTGCAAATAAAATGATTCCTGCAAAGGTACTAGCCCAGTGTTTAAAACAGAGTGTGAAATGCTGGGCAAGTGAGAGTGTAGTAAGTAGCATTATAAGCAGATGCTGCGTGTGTCTGATGATTATTAATATCATTTATTACAGTTGCACAGCACTTCACACTCCATCTAATCGTGCAACCTCACACACATCTGTGTCCCTCTCTCCACTTGCTTTTCTTTCCACCACTCCTCTTCTCCCCGCGGTCTTGCTGGAGCTTCTCCCCTGCTCTTTCACAGCTGTACACTTCCCCTTTCTTCTCCACCTCCTTCCCTCTGCTGAGTGGTGTGCCTGGATACCCCATGCCTTACACTCTCTCAAGCTTTAACAGCCTTTGCCCCCCACTTCCCTTCACTGCTTTTCCCCCCACCTCTTTTTCTTCTCAGCTGCTTTCCCTGTTCCTGGAAATGGCTTTTTCCCCCTCAGGTGGGGTTAAGGCAACATGGGGAGCTGGAGGCTAAGTGTGGGAACGTGGAGGCTGGGTGAGAGGGGCCCAGGTGGAAGGTGTGGCCTGGAAGACAGGTGTGTTAACCTATAAACGAGGCAGAAAGGAGAGCAGGCTGCAAAGAGCTAGGTGAATGCATTGTGGCTGGACTAGCGTGGAGTTGGGGAGGGCTGGGCAGGGGAACAGGGCCCAGGAGGCGTGAGGGCATGAGTCCCATAAGATGCTCTAGGAAGAAATAAATTCAGGAAATACATAACGTGCATACTGTTTCCTTCTTGTGGCTAGTCCCACTATACTTTAGCCCTTTGAAGGCTCTGTGAAGTCCTGCAGTTAAGCATGTAATTCTTTCTTAAGCTTCATATTTGTGCTCAAGTGTCAGTTCTTCAGGAAAGCCCTTTCTGACCTCCAGAAGAGTCATCCCTAACTCCTGCCCCGACATAGGCTCTCATAGCACTCTCTAATTTTCCTCCAAATCACATATCACAATTTGTATGTTTGTATGATTTTTAAAATTAATATTTATCTACATCACTAGATTGGAAGGTTCCTGAGAATGAACTGTGTATGTCTTTATTCACCACTAAATTCCTAGCATCCTGTAAAGAGCCTGGCTCATCATAAGTGCTCAGAATGAATGAAGAGAGCTGATTGCTGGTGAGCAGGTTTGCTACGGAGCCTTGGGATGGAAATGACTGCTGAGCACTTACCACGGCTGGCCTCTCTGCTGGGCAGTTTCACTACTCAGGAGATAATTGGGAAATGTCTACTGAAATGAGTTGCTTTTTGATACGAATAATTAAACCAGAATCCTTTGGATTTGACATTTTTCTTTCTTTCTGCAGCCTAAGGAGTCCCCTCTTCATTTAGCTGTTATCAACAGCCATATTACAGTTGTAAACAGCTTATTAAGTGCACAGCATGATATTGACATCTTAAATCAGGTAAGCCAGGCATTTCAGAACCTGGAGAGTCTATTTTCTTATGTATCAATGCAGTGTTGGCTTGCAGGTTGTTTTGATCAAGTTCAAGAGGCCCTAAAAATTCCTGTACATGCATTCTTTCTATCCCTTTCTCCTGTACCCCACCCCCACTCCCATACACATACTTTGTCTTTCTCAAATGCACAACTGGGATCCAGCCAATGCATTATTAAAGCTTTCACATTTAACAGACCCAGCTCTTTTGATAGGTAAACAGTAGCTCAGAGGTAAATTGCCAGAGACTCTTTAAATCAAAAGCCACTCCTCAGGTGTGATATGTTATGATTGGCAGGGAGCCCTTGGTCACAAGAAGGAACCCTTGTTTCTTTATTCGAGGCAGTAAATGTGTCTTCCTTTTGCCCGAAGGAATAAAAAATCACCCAAAATTCTATTAACTGAAGCAGAATCAAGTGCCTCATGAAAGGAATCCATCAGTGGCTGGGACTGGAAATAGAATGATAAAAGGGGGACTGGTTGGGAAGCGGGTGTGGCTCAGTGGATAGAGCCCCCGTCTACCATATGGGAGGCCCGGGTTCGCGTCCGGAGGCCTCCTTGTGAGGGCATGCCGGCCTGAGCGGTGCGGTGGGCTGATGCAGCAACCTCACGGCAGGAAGCGGGTGTGGCACAAAGGATAAAGCACCCGTTTACCATATGAGAGGCCCCGGGTCCGCTTCCCGGAGCCTCCTTGTGAGGGCAGGCCGGCTCACCAGGCGCCGTGGGCTGATGCGGCAAGACCTCACAGCAAGGGGGAGATAAGCAGACACAGAGAAGACACGCAGCAAATGGACACAGCAGCACAAGCAGCAAAGGGGGGATAAATAAATAAAATAAATAAATCTTTAAAAAAAAAAAAAAAGGGGGACTGGCATGTCTGAACTCTGGGCTGCTCTCTGGGACAGACAGGCTCAGCTGCCCTCTTCCAGGGGAGCTGGTGCCTTCAGGCTCCCAGAGGCTCTCTCTGCTGGCTCAGAGCCGGTACCCCAGAAGATGTCACATGTGCTCGCAGTTCAACACCACTGGCTGGATCCACTCCAGTGAAGCAGTGTTTGTTAGACTTGCCATCTGCCTATAGAACTAGACTTTATCATTTTAATTTTTTTCTGTTTGACCAGGAATACACACTCAGTCTATACAAGTAAGAAAATCTTAAAAGCTAAAAAACTTAAAATTTGTGTAATTCCCCCAAAGAAAGATGACTCTTGTTATCTTTTGTTGTATTTCCTGCCTTTTAGCCTTATAGCAATATTGTCAAAATCAATTTTAGTGGTATTTATTTAGCCCATGACATTTGTGCCTCCGTTCCATGTTGGTATAGACCTTTGATGAGTATGTCAGTGTAAGTGTGGTCTGTCTTGGATGATAAGCCCCAGAGGAGCACACTGCCAATTAAATGCTTTTTGATAATCTCGTTGATACCCTAACCAGGTTGGCCCTATGCTCTGGTGGTGAGAGTACTGGGCTAGATAGAAAAGACCTGGGGTCTATGGGCCATTGCCCTGCTCTGTGACCCTGAGGATGTCCCTTGTCTCTTTGGTGAAGGGGATGGATTGGATTATATCTAAGGTTCCTTTCTGCCCTCTTTTGGAAATGTCTTCACATCAGCTTTCCTTTAGGTAGGAGGTTGAGATGGGTGATTTGACACTCTCATCTCTCCTCTTGATAGGAAAGTGCTTGGTCCAGAAAGAAATTAGAAGTCTTGTATTCCTTTAAACATTATAGTGTAGACAATTTAGAAAATAGAGAAAAACATCCAGAAGGCAATAAAAATGACTCCCTCCATCTAGACATTACCATTGTTAACATTTTTATGTATTCCCTTCTTTTCTATGTCTATTACTTTAAAAGATACAGTGTTATTTCCTAAGTTTTCAATGCCATATCATAGGCGTTTCTCATTTTATTAAATACACTTTGGAATTGTTTTTTTAAATTCATTTTTAATGGTTGCCTAATATTTCAACATATACATGTACCATAATTTATCGAATGACTCTCCTTGTTAAACACGTAACTCTCTATCAATTTTTCCATTATGAATAAGAGTCCTGAACATTCCCTGTACCTATTTAAACATGTATAATCTGATCCATTTTTCCTGATGTCTATGTAGAATTTCTCCACTTTCCTTTTGCCTTTTCGCTATGTACTTTTTTCCTCTCCTCAATGCACTTGGATTACATTGTTAAACTTTCTCATGGCAGAGGCAGCAAACCCCTTTGCATATAGCTGCTGACCTTGGAAATGTGGAACTGGTGGAAACCCTCCTGCAGGCAGGCTGTGACCTGAAGATTGTTGATCAGGTAATTGTTCTCTTGGCTGCTATGACTTCCCCTTAGGCTCTAAGCTTTGGTCAGTGCATTAAATATAGCTTTTAAGAAATGAATACCGGGAAGCGGATGTGGCTCAATCGATGGGGCTCCCGTTTACCATATGGGAGGTCCCAGGTTCGCTTCCCGGGGCCTCCTGGTGAGGGCAGGCCGGCCCGCGCGGCGCGGTCGGCTGATACAGCAGGACCTCGCAACAAAGGGGAGATAAGCAGACACAGAAAAAACACACAGCAAATGGACACAGCAAACACAAGCAGCAAGAGGGGGATAAATAAATAAATCTTAAAATAATAATAATAATAATAATATAAAAAGAAATGAATACCAACTGGAGAACCCTTGCATCCTCACAATCAGTGAAACAGCCTGATGTTGATTGAGATATGTCAATCAGAATTTTTATTCTGAATAATGGAATATGTGTTTTTAAAATTCAAATATTTATCAAATTTTTGAATAATCATGGATTCATATGGTCTAGAAAGAAAAAATACCTAGTAAAAGTTTTACGGTGAAAATTACTCACCCAACCCTCATTTGTCCAGTTCCTACACTACCCTTACCATAGGTATCCATTATTATAAAATTCCTGTGTCCTTCTAGAGTTTCTTTAAGTATATAAAAGCAAACATGAATATATACTCTTATATCACTCCTCTATTCTTTTAACACAGTAGTGGCATATCTACTCTTGCTATTCTGCAGTTTGTTTTTTTCACTTAATAATATAAAATGGAGATTGTATTAGTCATCCAAAGGGGTGCTGATGCAAAATACCAGACATCTGTTGGCTTTTATAAAGGGTATTTATTTGGGGTAGAAGCTTACAGTTACCAGGCCATAAAGCATAAGTTAATCCCTCACCAAGGTCTATTGCCACATGTTGGAGAAAAATGGCTGCCAATGTCTGTGAGGGTTCAGGCTTCCTGGGTTCCTCTTTTCCCAGGGCTGGCTTCTCTCCGAGCTCAGCTCCTCTGCTAGCTCCACAAGGCCAGCTGTAGACTATCAGGCGAACAGCTTCTCTTTCCAGGGCCTTTTCTCTCTCCTAACACCAAGTTCCTCAATATGCTTACTTCCCAGGGCTCCAGTTCAAAAACTCCAAACTCCCTTCTCTGCCGGGGGATTTCTCTGTGAGTCCCCGCCAAGGGGGCAGGGACTCAATGTTCTACTGACGTGGCCCAATCAAAGCCTTAATCATTATTTTATCAAGTAAAAGTAAAACCTCTGAATCCAATACACTTTAATATGCCTAGAGGAAAAGACCAGTTTACAAACATAATCCAATATTTTTGGAATTCATCAATAATATCAAACTGCTACAGAGATATTTCCATATCAGTTCATGGAGAGGTTCTTCACTCTTTTTTTTTTTCCCACCTACCTAATAGTCCATGGCATGGCCGTTATCATAATTTATTTCACCAGTCAACTGATGGGTATTTAAATTGTTCCTCAGCTTTTGCTACTATAAACTGGGCTGCAAAGTGTAAACTTGCACATGTCAAAACTTGCTTCCAAAGAAAGACAATTTTGTTTCTTTCAAGTCCATGCAGTGACACAGGCTAAGCCATTGAAGGGTTGTCGGAAGGCAGTCCATTACGTTCAAGCTTTACTGAAAGGTATACAAGGAGACCGAGAGTATGCATGCTAAGTGACAGCACAGTTAGGTACATACCTGTTATCTTATTTAAACCCTCACATTTCCTCTGGAAGATGGGCATACTTATCCCAGTTTTCAAGAGAAGATTTGAGGGAATTGGATGACATTCAGGATCATGCACATAGTGAAAGGCAGAGCTGGGCTTCAAACCCAAGGGTACTGAATGGCTGGGCCATCCAGCGATTTCCCACAACAGTTAGTAAAGATGACAGCTTCCAAAACCTGAAAAATTTCCCTTCCTTGTCTTTGCTCATGCTTTTTTTTTTTTTTTTT
>JAQZBX010037979.1:13008-23698 GCA_029593785.1 Cabassous unicinctus | reverse complement strand
AGCCACACCCGCTTCCCCTAAGTATCTTTTAAAAAATAAAAAAATTATTATAAAAACACACACACACACAAGAAATTTTAGTGAGAATCAAAATTAATATATTATTAAATAAATAAAAATTTTTTTAAAGATTTATTTATTTATCCCCCCCTTGCTGCTTGTGCTGCTGTGTCCATTCTCTGTGTCTGCTTATCTCCCTCTTGCTGTGAGGTCTTGCCGCATCAGCCCACGGCGCCGCGCGAGCCCACCTGCCCTCACAAGGAGGCTCTGGGAAGCGAACCCGGGGCCTCTCATATGGCAAACGGGCGCTCTATCCATTGCGCCACACCTGCTTCCTGCCGTGAGGTTGCTGCATCAGCCCACCGCACCGCTCAGGCCGGCGTGCCCTCACAAGGAGGCCTCCGGACGCGAACCCGGGCCTCCCATATGGTAAACGGGGGCTCTATCCACTGAGCCACACCCGCTTCCCCTAAATAAATAAAATTTAAGGGGAACAGATGTAGCTCAAGTGGTTGAGCGCCTGCTTCCCATGTATGAGGTCCCAGGTTCAATCTCTGGTACCTCCTAAAAAGGAAATAAACAAACAAAAAACCCCAACTCTCATAGGGAAGCGGAAGTAGCTCAGTGGTTGAGCACCTGCTTCCCATATATGAGTTCCTTGGTTCAACCCCCAGCACCTCCTAAAAATTAAAAAAAAAAAAAAATAGTTTAAAGTATTTATAGAATGCTTAAGTAAATAAATAAACCTATATTGGGCATGGATGCTTTAAGACAGACAGAGTTGTGTTTAAATACCAGCCTCACCACTTACTAGCTGGGTGACCCGAGCAAATTACTAAATCTTTTTGAGCCTCTGTTTCCTTGTCTGTAAAATGGGGCTAATAATATCCACCTCATATTGTTGTATGAACTTTTCAAAAGACATTGTATATAAAGTTTGTAGCACAGTGCCCAACATATGGTAAACACCCCTCGAGAGGCAGTGTCTATTACTTCTGCTATACATTATAGTTAGAGATCACGTCCCTTTCATGACTACACTTAGCATAAGCACATGGCATGTGATAGGCATTCACAAATGAACGATATAAGCAGAGTTCTCAGAAACTAAAGTTTGGCAGACTTCTTATATCATCAAAAACTGAAGGGAAGATATTTCTTTCTCAGCTATTTATAGCTCCCTTTTTTAATGGCTAGACAGGATCACATAGGATGAGTCCTCATAATAACTTTTGTTACTTAGGCAGTTGGTAACAATTAGTGAGTAACTAATTGTTTCCAGCTGCTTCCCTTTGCGGTGATCAATCAGAACAAACTTATTATGGCTCTCCTGCAGTTCAGTATGGCTAACAGCTAGAGGCCTAGCACACCAGCACCTGAGGTGAAGACAGATGACGAGGCCACATTAAAGATCAGGAGAGTAAGGACTGGAGTGGTTGCACAAGTTCAGCCATGGGAGGATATGGCGGGTTTTAAAGAATAGATGGAGGAAAAAATAAAAAACAGGGAAGGCATGCTAATGTTAACTATTTCTTATTTCTCTTTGTATCTCCCAATGTTTTTATTCTAATGTTTTGTTAGTACTGATGATACTACTACTTCTTATAATGATATGAACACTTAATGATAACTCAAATAAGTGCTAGGTCCCACATGGCCTAGTTTTGGGGTGCTGTTATAGTCAGAGAAAGAACTTAGCAACCAAATTATAACCCACAGTAGCACTTCCAAAAATTACCTTTTCCCTTCCTCTAAGTCTCTCTGTTCAGCAGCTGCTTAAAGCCCCTCTATCTTTCCATTTCTTCTTAGCCACTGGTATCAGTTAGGGTTGCCTTCAGCTGCATGTAACTGAAACCTAGAAGCACATGCTTAACAAAACAGAGGTTTGATTTTCTTATGTAACCAGAATCCCAGAGGTAGGCAGTTCAGGACTGGTATAATTGCTTGAAGAAACATCAGGGACCTGGGTTTCTTTTACTTCTTGTTCTGCCATCTTCAGCAAAAGGGCTGCTTCACCTCTAGGTCTGGAGTCTGTGCTCTCAGCAGGAAGAAGAATAAAAGGCAAATGACAAAAGCTGCATGACAGCTGTCTGTCTTCCCCCTCCCCTCCCCCCCATCAGGAAAACAACAGGTTTTTTGGAGTCTCACTCAGAAGAGTTCTGTTTACATCTCATTGGTAGAACTGGGTAATCTGGCCACTTTTCACAAAAAGGGAGCCTGAAAAGGTGAGGTTTTTTGCAAACTGGGCACATTGTTTCCTCAGAACAAAATTGGGGGAGAAAGGAAAGAATGATGGCTTGACAACTAGAAGTGTGTGCTGTGTTTTTCCCCACCAAAATGCTCCCTGACTGTTAGAAACACATAAATTCCTCTCTTTCCACCCCTTCTCTTTCTACTGCTTTTTTTTTTTTTTTCTTTTTGAGTCAAACTGGATCCTTTGCATTCCCACTTTTTTGGGGTTCTACTCTCACTAATTGGGAAATACCTACTGGATGCCAAGCACTGGCAAGCCCCTTATATGTTTTATTTACCTCATGACAGCCTATGAAGCCAGCATGGCCCAATGGTGTTGTGCTGTCACTTGACCTTAGTTATTTGGTAGACAGGAGGAAAGGTACAGGTAGGTCCTGAGGAGGGCGTGTGTTGCCTTGCAAGGTAGACACCTCTGCATCATCTTCAAGCAAGGGGCGTGGACCACTTCTACAAACCCAGAGAGTTCAGGGGGATGTGAGGTTTTAAGGTTTTCAAGTGCATCAGCCCAGATGCCTTAACCAAGGTGTCCGGATCCCACTCCTTTCCAACTATGGCCCTGACCTTGGCATGGCAGACTTGCCAAAGCAGAATCAACCTTTCTGGAGTCCTACTATTCTTATAATTAAGTCCTGGGCCTGAGCCTCAACTTTTTCTGCTCCCCTCTCCCCTTTACATACTGCTAAAGAGGCACTCTGGCTCCTTAGCCTTTAATTAGTGATTAATCACCCTCAACATTTCATGGTTTTTCTCCAAAGCTTAGATTTACTCCAGCAAGAGCTATCCAATTCCATAGCTCTTATGATTACTATTTCTCCCATATTTAAAAAATGTCTGTCATATTGTACCTACCAGAGTATTCTTCCACTGGTATTACGCCCCTTACTGTGAATGTTTTAACAGTTGTACTGCTACAGCAGGCCAGGCCTATCAGGGCTTCACTGGGGTCCTCACTGCCAGCTGGCTGGTGGGTGTTTCTGCTCCACTAGATCAGACCACATTCATGGGACTAATTGGTTTAGTTCAGATTTTCTGGAAAACCAACTCAGAGATGGAAATTTGCAAGCAGGGAAATTATAAGGGAATGCTTTTGGGATCAATACTGTGCAGGAGAAGTTGAACTAAATGCAGGTACAACCAAGGCCTGTGATCCTTTAGGGAGCTCTGAAGCAGGGATAGCCCTTCAGAATGGCTCTCCTTGAGGCCTGCAGATACTAGTTATTGGTGTAGTTATTGGTGTAGCCCCTGGGGAGTGGTGTGACCTGGCACAGGTAGCCCTCTTCCTTGGAGGGCAAGTCCTGGATAAGGACTCAGCTGAGAACTGTTGGCCACTAACACTCTCAACAGCTGGGGAAATGAGTACTCCAGTTGTGAAGCGGGACCAGGTGTGGCATACAGTCCTGTGCTCTTTGGTATGCTGGGATGCTTGATGGTGCCAGTGTATGTAGGGGGTGGGTAAAATGGAGGGAATGCTACTGGAACAAGACTCTTAAAGAAAAAAAAATCTGCAGAGATTGTCACCTGACCAAAAAACACACTAAACAAGAGAGATGCATTTAAAACTATAGCAAACACTAGTAGTTTCTTTGAACACCCATATTGGAAACTGCAGAAAGGGGGAAATTGGGATATAAATCTAATTCTATTCTACTCTGAAGTCCATGCTTTTTCACTAGACCAGAGCTAGTCAAACTGGTGCTTCATGGGATAGATTCATACAGCAGATGTATTTTGTTTAGCTGCATGGTGTTTCAAAAAAAAAAAATGTGACTTGGCTGCCACTATGTAAAAATCGGAGTTTAAATAAAAGTTAAGATTTCCAGCTTCTCTTGAATAACCAGAAGATTTAGCAACACTGGGTCTACATTCCTGCATGGCAAAATAATTGACTGGAGGTGAGTGACAGCCACGCTTTAAATGGGTTATGTGCTTCCTAGTCCACCATAGTCTCTATGCATTACCTTCTCTGGCATTTTAGTTTAGAATTCCTGCCATACAATAAGCTGCCTGGCACAGTATATGGTACATAATACACATTTTGGATAGTAACTATTGGTTTAGTGGAACTAATGAATTTAATCAGAGAGGAAGTTGGGGTGAAATCTAGACCTCCAAGTGTAATGAGAGGCTTGGCACTCAGGTGAGGCAATAGAACAGGAGTTACTGATTAGAATGAATTGGTAACAAGCTGGCTGGAGCCTGAGTAAAGGAATAAGAGCAGAGAGCCAAGACCTTTGGTTTGGTTATCTTACCCCAGATTTAGAGGAATGGGGAATTGGAGAAGAAACCAGAGAAGAAGAGAGGCACAGAAAGACCTAGCAAAGGAATTCCACTGGAGGCAAGGGAGGCAAAGTTTTGGGTAGTTGTCCAGTGTAGCAGTGTGAAGAAGATGTGGGGAACAGACAAGGGAAAAAGCTATGGCAACAAGAAAGCCATTAGGGGCTTTCAGAGGAAGTATGAAAAAGGAAAGTAAGATTATGAGGCTCAAGTTTAACAGTGACATGGAGGCATTGGATGCTCCCTGGGGTGTGAGTGAGAGCTTTTCACAGGTGCTAGTTGGGGAAGGCATATATGGTCCTTCATTGAATATTCATGCTTCAACATTGTCATCATCGCTTTTGGCATCATCTAACAGAAATTACTCAGTATTTATGTTGGACCAAAGAATTATCCAGACCCTGTCCTTTGCTCTAGGGGAATAAAACATTAATTAACTATATATTTTGGTAAGTCACCAGCCCACAGATTGGAAACTTCTGTCATGGATATATCTCTGTACATGGGCTATTATTGGCTTTGTGGATTTTCTGTGGCAAAGTGAAAATTCTAGTTTTGCTCTGCCTAACTGTTGCCCAGGTACTATCCTTCTGTGTTGCTTAACTGGTTGTTGGCATGTGCTCAGGATGTGTAAACTCATTTTTAACATTAGCCTAAATAAAATATATTGAGGAAGATAAATTTAAAAATAATGCATTCCAAAGCTCAATGTTGGATGTGGAGGGATCATTCATTGTTTTGGATGAATCCTCTTTCTATAAAGCCGTCAAAACCAATTCCACATGGGCGATCAGATGTGGCTCAAGAGGTTGAGTGCCCGCCTCCCACATAGGAGGTCCCACCTTCGGTTCCTGGTACTTCCTGAAAAATTAAACAAACAAAATGAACAACAAAATGAAAAAAAAAAAACAACTCAGGGAAGCTGATATGGCTCAGTGGTCGAGTGCCAGCTTCCCACATAAGAGGTCCCAGGGTTCAATCCCTGCCTCCCTACCTCAAAAACAACAACAACAACAATAAAAAACCAATCTCACATGAAGTCCTTTCAATACTAGTATTGGGGTCATAGGGAATGTCTTGTTTCAGGAGACCCAGTCTGTCTCTCTGTCTTGGGATCAAAACACTTGGGTTTGCATTCTGACTCTGTCTCCCACCAACTCTGTGAACTGGGGCAAGGCGCAAATCACTGAACCTCTTGTGCCCTATTCTCATCTGTTAGATGAGGATAATATATCTATTGGAAAGGCTTGTCGACAGATTTAAATGAGATGAATTTGTCGAATTAACGTATGTGGAACATTTAAAGGCTTTTTGTGGATGGTGAAACTTGAATCTTTCTATTATCAACTGTGCAAAAGTTCTATTAACTTGGGTGTAAGTAAGCAGAGGAAGTCTGGACTGAGATTCCTGAGTCTGAATACTCTCACTGGCTCTAGCATTGGGATTTATGCGACCCTTAAAAAAATCACTTTCTTTTGGCTTTACTTTTTCGTGTTTCTCAGCAGCCTATAGTAACTACGAAGTACTTGCAAACCCGAGGTTGAGTGTCTTACCTTTTGGGAGAGCTTAAGCCAAAGAGGCTCAGCACAGCCTCCTGAAGAGAGCAGTGCCCGAGATCTGTGCGTTACGAGAAATGCTAGCCTTAGGGCGCCTTCACTTCCAACCCGGGGAGCAATCCAAATCTGGAGGCCAGGGGGGGAGGGGGAACCTGAAGTGGCGGTGGGGATGGGCGCGAGCGCCCCCAGGTCAGCTCGGACTCTCTCCGGCAGAGCCCAAAGCCCAAGTCTAGGTGAGCCCGGCGGCGTTGAGGGACGCGCGCCTCAGGGCCCTAAGGAGTGAGGTGACGTCACCTCCAGGAGGACTCGCTTTTTCATTAATGAAACCGGCCGGCGCGGGCGCATGCGCGGCAGGCCTCCTTCCCTCCCGCTTACCCCTCCTCTTTCCCAGCCGCGCTCTTAATCTCTAGCTCGCCTGCTCTCCCTCTCCCCGGGCAGTGGAAAGGATCCCACTTCCGGTGGGGTGTCATGGCGGCGTCTCGGACTGTGATGGCTGTGGGGAGACGGCGCTAGTGGGGAGAGCGACCAAGAGGCCCTCTCCCCTCCCCGGGTCCCCCTCCCCCGTCCCTTCCCCCAGCCTCCTTGCCAACGCCCCCTTCCCCTCCCCCCTCCCTCCCCCCCGGCTCTGCTCTGCTCTCCCATCCCCACCTCCGTGGGAACGTTCGGAGTCTGCACTCCACAGACCCTCATCTATCCTCTTCCCTCACCTCGGCCCCTGCTCCCCGCCCTCTTCCCGGCCCTGGGCGCCGGCCGACGCGTCCCTCCGCAGCCCCCCGGCCGCGGGGAGGACATGGCCGCGCACAGGCCGGTGGAATGGGTCCAGGCCGTAGTCAACCGCTTCGACGAGCAGGTAACGGGCCCGCGGCGGGTGGGAGGTGGGAGCGGAGTGGGGGTGGGGAAGGAATGGGTGAGGGGAGGAAGGAGCAGCCGCCCACCCCGCGGCTGCCTCTGGCTCTGGAGGAAAGGAAGGGGAATGAGTGGGGGTGGCCAAGGGGGAGGTGCGGGGACCGAAGGGACGGCTGGTAGCTCGGGCTCCCCTTTCCTCCTACCTAAATCGGGGGTGGGGCCTTTTCCCTGACCACCCCTCCGACCCTCCATCCCCTTTATCCACAGCCCTTCCTCTCATTAATAAGGTGACCCAGGGGTGCTTTCAGGGGCTTTCCATCTGGATTTAATCATCCCCCCCACTTTTTTTTGAACCAAGGTGGGTAACAATTAGGGATTGCCTCTTTCTCTTCCCTCCGTGGACCTTCTAACTGGGGGTGAGTAACTGAAGGAACCCTAAAGCCTGTCTTGTGTACCCCCAATAGGAGAACGATACCCCCCTTCCCCTCCCCTCCTCCAGTTTCTTCAGCTTCCTCTCTTGGAGGGGGAAGAGTAGAAGAAGGCAGGGAGAGCACAGGTTTTCTTACCGATTTTGTGCTCCTTCGCCTCAGCCTACCCTGAGAGCTCCAAGTGCACACAAACTGCACATCTTTTTGATGACCCCTTCCCCCTTACGGGCGTCCCCCCATTTCCCGATGAGACGAGACTTGACTTTTGCATTGCAGTTTGCAGTGGAAACCGTGATTCTTGTCCCTCCTGTTTCTGAAATATTTCCCCCTTTCCCCCTTACTTGATATTTGCAGATTCCTCCTGTATTTTGCCAGCGGTCTAAGGATGTGATATTGCTTTTTTGAGTGAGAATCTTGGGGAGTAAGGGAAAAAGGGTGAAAGGAAAGTGGGAAACTGCATCTGAGCCACTCTCTGAGAACAGAGCAAAGACCAGCTGGGATGTGGTCCTGGAACCGATAATTCTGCTAGTGTTTTGTTATTGCTTTTAACTCTCGCCTCTTGGTTGACAAGAGAACTTTCATTGAGAATATTTGGGATGGAAAAAAGTTTCATAGCATGGAGAGGTGACTTTTCATTCCCTGAGTTTCCTGGGGCTGATGGGAATGAATGCACACACAGCCTTTTGTCAGTGGGAATTGGTTTAACTTTGTGTTGCTGTAGGTGGTTGGGGATGATTTAAAAGGTTGCTTTTTGCAACTGGCAGCGTGGACTTCCTTTGATGAGGGAATTGTTTAAGGTTAAGTCAATCTATTTTGTTTACTGGTTAACTGAGTATGGGTTGCTGAAGGGAGCTGGGAGGCTCCTCTTTTATTTGACCCATAACCATTTCTTTACAGGACTCATAGTGTTTATGACTTACCTGAAAGATATTTGGGACTAGGTAGAGGAAGCTGAGAAAAAAAGCTACTTAGAGAAATAGAATTATGAAGCTGAGACTTGAAAGAGTTTTACTTCTATCCTTTTGCTTCTAGGCCAAAAGGCATCGAAACCAACTATACTACTAATCTATCTGATGAAATGAAATGTTATTGCATGTAATGGATTGCATTATTGATAGGGCATTAGGTTTAAAACTTGATAGAAAAGACTTTCTTTTTGTAATTTTTAAAAAGTGTTTAAAAGGCACATAGATGAACCTCAAAACTGAACCTTGTGGACAGCATAGTTTGGTTGCAGGGATTTAAAGGATTCACATCCCAGTTTTTGTTCCCAATTATTGTTTAACTTTATTTACTTCTTAAAGAGCTCCACGCTTATGTGCCACATAAGAAAAAGATAGTTCTCCAAATATTAAGATAAATGATTTTGATTACATGCCCAGTGTTTGAAGAAAATGTTTTTCTCTCTTTCCCCAGTGTTTAAAGACTTCAGGCTTTGTTGCTTGCTTTATGTATTTTGTAGAATCAAACTCACCACCATCTGTTTAAAAAATTAAGGACATAGGATTTTTTAAACAGAAACATTATTCTGTATTTCTTATATTGTAATTAAGGGAGAGATACACATGACAAGTTATTTCTCATATTTTTGTTTTGCAGGGTTAAAGCCCACTGATTTTGAGATGCAAAAGTATAAGCAGTTTCAGTAATTAACATAAGGAACTTATGTACATTAACTTATTGTAGAATTAATAAAATGTTTAATCCATATTAGTTCATCTTAAAATTGAAATTAATATTTTTAGGAGAGAACTGAGGTCTAGAGAGATTGTGACTTGTTAAGGCCTCATGGCAGACCTAATAACAAAAGCCTAAATATGAAGAGTATTGAATGCTGGAATATCAGGGGAATACTCTTTTAAGTGTCCCATAGGATTTGTTTTAATAATCCAGTAAGTATTATTAGGAAAGAAGAGTTTTCTTTTTTTATAGGGAGAAAAAGCCCTACACATAATGAGAGATACCTGTATAAGAATGTTAAATGTTTCAAGTATTTCTGAAACTTTTGAATTTTGGAAATATTGTCAGTACTTTGGTTTCCCTGGGCCTGGGGGTGGTGGTGTGTCAAACTTCTTTTTATGACAGCTTAAGACATGTGCATGTTGAACCTCTTCAGTCCCCAGAGAGCATGTGCATGTCTAAAGATGGCAACTCTGCTTATGATTGAATTGATGTTTTGGTTGGACTTCTAATAGTTTTGGTGATTAAAGCAGAAATGCATTACTAGCCATTGCTGATTAGACATTGTACTCTGACAGGTATTGCTCAGCAACTCTGTGCAGTAGACCCAGCAACCACTTGACATTTTGAGCTCAAGTACTAGTTTCCAAGTGGGTAAACTAAAATTCTTGTAACTTGCAGATGTTTTGCACCTAGACTTACTTAGTATTTGTGACCTGAGTTGAACAATTTTAAAAGTAATTACCTCCTTGATTAGGGAAATGAAAGTTATAAAAAGTTAAATGTATCAGTTATATCTTCTGCCTCTACTTAACGTGTCTTTATGGTGCTGAATAGTAAGTTTCTAAATTGAAATCGGCCAACTTTACATGTGCAGCTTTAATTTGAGGCTTATTAGCCTGGTTTCTTAACGAATTAGAGCCTTTTTTGTTTTAGCTGGAAGAATGTCTATCTGGGCACGCCATGCCTGTCTACATGCCCCTCCTAGCTCCATGTGACCCACCAGTACTTATTTCTAAAAGAGAGTAAAGGAAAAATGTGGTTATTTGAAGTTTTTCATTTTTATTTTTAAGAAATAAGGATTAAAAATGATTTATTGTGGATATGTGTATTTAAAGCACTTATATTTTCCATACCAGGTCAAGTAAAAACAATACATAAAAGCCAAAAAATAACCTTTTAAGCCTTTTAAAATAAGCTTTAACCTTTTAAACCCTTTAAAATAACCTTTAACCTTTTAAAGAATATGTTATAGAATAAACTCTGACTTTTAATTTGTAATAGCATATGTCAACTATTGGTTGGTCTTATAAATTGAATGTTAGTCTGAATGTTCTTTGAATATGTGGCATAAAACTCACAGTATAAAATGATTGACAAGTCTCTTTGAAGTTACAAACCACATATTAATTGGCCAAGTAGATAATTTGTAAAACTTTGAAGCTGTTTTGGGTTTAAAAAAATCTCCTAGCCTTTTTCTTAAAGCCTGGTCTGCCATTTTTATAAAGCCTTATAATATCTTGAAAATGAACACTCTTTTATGGTGAGGGATAATTTTATGGTGAGAAATAATGCTTGTTCATTATTCTGGAACACTCTTTTTTTTTCCTTTCTCCCTTTATTTCTCCAGCTGGTCCTCAATTAGCTCTCTGC
>JAQZBX010037979.1:0-12908 GCA_029593785.1 Cabassous unicinctus | reverse complement strand
TGCCTTTGCTTTCTTTCTGGATTGCTCCTTTCTTGAAAGTGATTCCTTCTGGCAAAACATAGTGGTCTTTGCTCAGTTATAATGTTACTGTGGTGTTCCACTACCCCTTGAAACCAGTCTCCTCTGGTTGCTAAGACATAATACTTGAGTATATGCCTTTACCAGATTATTCTATATTGATGTTCTTACTGATCCTTGTACAGTGGGCAGTGCAGGTGTCATCTCCATTTTACAAATGTGCTTTCTCTATGATACCATGCTGCCCATACTGAACTGGAGGTCCTAATGGGGGTCTGGGTTTTGTTCTATTCATTGCCTCTGTCCCTTTACTAGCTACTGGATGTCTGTAGAGCCTAGATTTCCTCATCTATTGAAAAAAAGTTGACTAGAGAATCTCTAACATTCTCTTTCTAGTTTAAATATTCAATGATTTTAATATTTTCACACCATCTCTCTGTGCCACAACAGTTCATTGTGGCACTTTGTGGGAGTTGACCCCACTCAGTTTACCGAACTGTTTCTCATTATTCCTTAGCATGCTCTTCCATTCCAGGCAGGTCAGCTCAGTCTTTTTTGTACATAGCATGCTTATTCCTGCCCCCAGGTCTTTGTTTATGCCTGCACCTGCCTGAATGCTTTTCTTCCTCCTTTGTGCTTTTCTAATTCCTGTCCATCTTTCAAGGTCCAGCTGAAACTTCATTTTTTTACCTCTACAAAGTCTTTTTATACTTACTTGCTGTCTCACTTCTTGGTGTCTTTGTCACCTGGGGTTCTACAAAACCACACTGTAAAGTTTCTGCCCTTAGGGTTGTTTGAAACACAGCTGAGCATTGTTTTCTTTTTATCTGTATCCTTGGAGTGCATAATTTGTGAAAAGCAAGAAGGCCCTGTTAGGATTCTCTTAAAGGCACTCCAGTGCCAGGCACTGTTATGAGCACACGGTTTTTGGAATGTATTTGGTTTGACTCCTGGTTGAAGGGTAGATTGGATAAAAGGAGTCGCAATTTTTGGCTTTGTTTTAAATTTAAATGACTTATTTTTAATTTAGTGTTTATGATAGCCTAGGTGTTGTAAGTTAAGGGATATTTAAATTAGGAATGGGTAAAGAGTGAGCTTAGAGGAGAAACTTGTGGGTATATTTACATTTTCTCCCATAGAGTGAAAATGTTTTTTTGCAGTGGTCTGATAGAATAATGAATGTGAAGCACTCTGAAAAGTCTAAAATTATTCAAATGTAAGATTTATTCATTTTCTTTATAGCTTACTGATTAGTATGTTTTCACTAAGTGAGAGAGATTTACTAGTATGTATAAGGGAGATTGACATGGATATTCTGTGGGTATGTACCTTGGCCAGTATGTAGCTTCCATTAGCAATCACTGAAAAATACTTAAGGTACTGATAGCACCCTTCTGTAACATTTAATGGGTGTCTGTAATTGATCTGTCTTCTTTCTTTACCATCTAATTTGTGGCACACATGTAATATGGCACTTTAAGTTTGAGAAATATAATAGAAAAATGTCATAAGATGCTTTGTGAATTTGGCCAGCAATATTGTTACATTGATTTTAACTATTCCTGCTTTTCACACTTCTCTCTTTATTTGACTTTTTGAACAACAGGAAATTAGAGTTTTTCTGAAAAAAATTTTTTTGGTGTGTTTAACGAAAGAATTTTGTTCTTAAACACAAGTTTAGTGATATACAGTAGTAAGCATGCTTTATTTTTGCTTTTTAAAGTACTCAGACTTTTATGAGGCATTTTTGTTTTAGCCTTCAAATTTGATGTTCTGGGGTTCTATATAGTCTCTATTGTTGCTTTATAATACCATGCTTTTAAAGGGGAGCTGTATATTGATTAGAAACATGTGGTCCACACATGTGTTCCTTAGCCTCTAGTCTGTTCTTCATTGGGACTTTTGTGGGTGTCTGTGTATATATGAGACAAGGCTTGGGAGTTATAGGAAGGCTCATTTTTTTTTAAAGGAAGTTTGAGGAGGAGAATGTTCTATAGAAGTAGAAGGGGAGTTTTGTGGTTAGCATAAACTATTAAAAGGCTTAGAATCAATACTGAAGTAGATTGTGGGCATTTAAAGCTGTTTCTTTGCAGAAGATTGACTTGTATTTATAAAAGCATTGGCTTAGTTCATCTGTCTTTTAGGGTACCCCATTTTCTTGGGGGTGGAGAGGGAAAGATGAGAAAAAGGTTGTTTTTGACCTTGAAGAAGAGAAAAGTTGTTTTACATTGTAGTAACTGAAATAAGTTTAAGGTTTCAGCAATTTGTAAATTTCTGTATTATACGGTGTGATGGAGCCTTCAGTAAAGAGACCTCTTAGAGATTGTGCTGAAGAACATTTTTGCACTATAGAACAGGGGTTCTTAACCTTTTTTGTTCTATGGACCCCTTTGCCAGTTAAGTGAAAACCACGGACCCCTTACTAATTCCACACTATACTGTGTATTATTTAATAAATACATCACACCCGCACCAACATGTCCACACAAAAATGTTTTTTTGAATTTCAATTCAAGCTCATGGACCCCTTGTTTAGAATCCTTGTTATAGAACATAAATACCAGCTTGTATAGATAGTGCCCTAATTAAAGTCTCTTAAAGTACCTGTAGTAGACTGCGTATTTCACCACCTCTGATGTTGTGTGCTGTAATACATTGTTATATTCTTTGGTTCTCTGAGAGTGGCTTTTGAGCCATTGACCAGATCATCAAAAGAGCTGTTGGGACAAGAAAGGCCCAGGCTAATATGGAATTCCATCCTATTAAAATGGAGAATTGGAATTATCTTCTAAAACTTCACATATTTTTACTATAAATGGTACTAATTACTTTGCAGTAGCAATAACTTGAGGTGCAAACTTCCAGGTTGCATATTTTCTTTAAACCACAGCCTGGAACTCTCTTGGTTTGGCTTAGGGTTACCACTAAAGCCTACAAGCTGTTGCCTGCCTTTATTCATATTTTATAGCTTTAAGTGTCTTATTAAATTTTAGGGAACTTACTTAACTTTTCCTGATGAAATCCTTTCCCCATTCTTCCCCTCCGCCCAAGCAGGGTGATGTATCTAGTGTAAGAGGCACAAGGTTAATTTAATAGCAGAACCTTTAGAAACTTATGTTAAAGGACTTTTCTTTATCTCATTTTTATTCATAATTTTATATCAAAATAATGACCTTTTGGGTGTTTATGGATAGCAACAATCTCAAGTGACCTTTTCTGCTTAATTACAGCTAATTTCTTGTGTGGCCCTCATAATAATTTGGGCATGAGAAAACAACTTTTACCACCCCAAATTTGTGAGACCAGAGTATTGAGTAGTAAGAGAGAGCTCTTGACTTTGCAACTTGCAGTGTGGTCTTGGGCAAGTCACTTAACATAGAAAACTGAAGTTTAGAGAGGTTTTCATCTGTGAAATGGATGGGAATAATAACTCTCCTACTGGCCATCATGGGCTTGTTTAGTGTCTTAGGTGTGAATCTTTTACATGAAAGGGAGCTGTAACTAGTCATAAAAATGTATTACCATAATATAATCAAGTCACAGTATTTTTTCTATTTCCTCTTTATCATTTCATGATTATTACTATTTCTACACTGCATGAGAAAAAATAAAATCAGAGGCAGAGCAACTTGTTCACAATCATAAGACATGTAATTAATTGAGTTTAAACTAGAGTATGGGTGTTTTGATCCTTAGAGCAGTAACCTTTCAATAAATAGTGCTTTACAAAAGTTTTAAATTTTATGCATGGAGAGCACATACATAAAATGAGAGATGTGTTATCCCTTCTTCACTCAGACTGATAAAAGTTACGTTTTACCTTTTATGTTCAGGGAGGTATCTGGACATTTTTTTTTGGTTGGTCATATGTTAGGAATAGACATAAGCTCTAAATGTTATATCTTTGATTTCTTTATCACTCTCCTTGTTACCTTATCAAAGCTCCTCTGCCTGCTTGGAGAAGTTGTAACATTGTTCCCCTTTTATTTAGTTTTATACATTTCATTATACTCAGTTTAGATTTTCAGGTGAGGAGAGTTGAATTCCAAAGATGAGAGAATAGAATTTGTGAGAATAACAATTTGTGAGAATACCAGTTTAAATATTTACTTCATTAAAAAAAAAATCTTGGCATTGCACAGTTCAATTTTGTAAAGTTGGTTTTCACAGTCTAAAAAAGAACATTCCACTTAGAATTTGATTAAATTGTGATGACCTTTTTTATAAAACATAACCCATTAATTATAGGCTAGAGCTGTTTCAAATTGTAGAACTTCTGGTCTTTCAATTCCTTCAGTCTCCTGCTGGTGGACTTTACTGTGACTGCAAAGGTAGTGGGGTAGGCCCAGGCACCACCAGATACTGTCATGCAGGAACCACAGAGCCAGATCCCTTACAGCTCATCTCTTCATTTTGGTTTTGCCACAGAAGGAGCAAGTGTACTTGGTATGCTGACTGATTTTAATTTTCTTCACCATTTTACTGAGGGCGGTGCCATAACTGGTCCAGTATTTTCTGAATATTCCTTTGTTCTTGGTGCATTTAGCCATATTGCCGCAAACTAGCTCTGAGCCGAGAGAGAGCTTGAGATGACCTTTTTAACTTTGGTAGTATTTGAGTGCTTTGACCTATTAGTTTCTTAGGTGTCTTTACTTCTTTTCCTTTACATGTTACCTTTACTTTTTCAGCTTTTCTTTTTCATTATATCTCTCAAATCCTTCATCTTGTCTTTTGGAATATCTTTTCTACTTTCTTGTCTTTACTTCTGTCCCAGTTTTGGGGCTGGGAAAATGTTGCCTTTATGTTCCAGGTATGTCTTCTTTTTGGGTAGTTGACTGAGGGAGGTGGGAGTGAGAAGCATTTGTATTTCCTATTATATTTCAGTTTTTGGCCCCTGATAAGTGAATTTGCAGTAGGGAACGGGAGAGATAGTAAGTTTTGTTTTGGTCGGCTGTTGGCATCAAAGACCAATGAGGAGCTGAGCTTTGGTTTCTGCTCTGATACAAACTACCTTTGTTACATTGTGTAAATCTCCTAAATTCTGAGCTTGTTTCATTATCTGTAAAATAGAAGTATGATGTGATCGTTCAAGACTTATGATTTTAAAAATGGTTAATTTGTTTCATTTTTGGAGCCAATCTTCTGACTGAAAAACAAAATAACTTAAGTCATTAATTGATTAGTCATAGATCCTTAGTTAGAAGAATCTGAGATTATATAAATCCTACTTCTGCAATATCCCTGACAGCTGATTGTCTAACCTAAGTTTGGATATTTTATTTATCCACCCCCCCCACCCCCGGCTGCTTGTGTTTGCTGTCTGCTTTCTTTGTACATTCCTTGCACGTTTCCTCTGTGTCTTCTTGTCTCCCTTTGTTGCATCATCTTGCTTCGTCAACTCTCCATGGGCCTGGGCCATCAGCTCTCAGCGGGTGCCCGCCAGCTTGCCCTCACCAGGAGGCCCCAGGAACCGCACCCAGGGCTTCCCATATAGTAGACAGGAGCCCAGCCACTTGAGCCACATCCGCTTCACTGGATATTTATTTTTTAAAAAATTACAGTAGTAATTCATGTTAATTGTAGAATTGGGGAAAGTGCTACAAAATTACAAAAAGTAAAGTCATTTTTATGACTCAAAGAGAACCACTGTTAACATTTTAGTTAAAAATTTTAGTATATGTAATTAAGAGTGCTGAATCTGAAATCAGAATGCCTGAGCTAAATGAATTTCTGTTCTCTGCCACTACTTACTAGCTCTTGGCATGTTATTTAACCTCTTCAAGCTTCAGTTTCTTCATGTGTAAAATATGGTCAATAATATTACCCACTGCACAGAGGTGGTTGTGAGATTTAAATAAGGAAATATATGTAAAGAAGGCACAGTTTCTGGCACATAGAAGGAGCACAATAAATGTTAGCTACTTTTATTGTGAGGTTGTGAGAGTTGAATGAGATGCTTGTTTTACAACCTGTTCTTTTAGGCTTAACAATATGATGTGAACATTTCCCATATGATTAAATTTTCTTTTATTTTTAAGTAATTGAGAGTATATGTAATTTTAATTTTCTTAATATTTTAAAAATTTGAATTTTCTACAATGAGCATGCATTTTGTAATCAGAAAAACAAAAATAAATGCTGTTTTAAAAATATTAAAGTGCCTAGAGGGAAGTGGATGTGGCTCAAGCAGTTGGGTACCCGCCTACCGCATGGGAGGTCCCAGGTTCGGTTTCCGGATCCTCTTAAAGAAGATGAGCAAGACAGCGAGCTGGCGCCACAAGCTGGGAGTGGATGTGGCTCAAGCGATTGGGTGCTTCTCTTCCATATGGGAGGTCCTGGGTTTGGTTCTTGGTGCCTCCTAAAAAGAAAATGAGCAGACACAGAGAGCAGACAGTGAGTGCAAACAACAAAGGGGGTGGGGGTGGGAAGAATAAATTCTTAAAAAAAAAAAAAGTGCCTAGAGTACATCAACATAAGAGTAAGATCTACATGAGGTGAAAATAAGGTGATTAAAGTATAAGGTCTTGTGCTTTCAGCACTGTGTAGTTGAGAGGGGACCATAACCAGCTCACATGAGTGTCCTTGACAAGTCTCTTGGTTTTAGAGTTTTCAAGTCTGGTGGTATAGTTGTACCATACAAAAATTAACCAGTCCCTTTAAAAGATTTTAAAGTTAAATCCTTTTTTTCTTGTGTTATTAGAAATAATACTATGATTTGCAATCTTACTTTGCCTTTTTGGCGACCAGGGATACTACATTTCAAGGTAACATGTTCCATTTGTACAATTATAATTATTAGAAATGCTTCCCTTAAATTGAGCTACATTTGACTTATTTGATTGGCAAAGGTATAAGTGCCTTCTATTTGTGAGAGATGCTGGAGCGTTGTGGTAAATGTTAGGGAAATAAAGACATGACTCTTAGTCTCAAGGAGCCTGAAGTCTAATAGGGGAGAAAGACAATAAGAGAATTGTAATAGTTTATGGTAAATGCCATGTTAGAGAGATGCATATAGTGTAGTGGGAGTATATAAGAGGAGTACTTAATTTGGACCTACCCCTCCCATCGTTTGGACTCACTGTCTGCTCTCTGTGTACCTTTGCTGTGTGCTCTCTGTGTCTACTCATCTTCTTTTAAGGAGGCACCAGGAACCAAACCTGGGACCCTCCCATGTGGGAGAGAGGCACTCAATCGCTTGAGCCACCTCAGCTCCCTGCTTTTGTTGTGTCTCTCATTGTCTTTCCTCTTTGTGTCTCCTTTGTTGTGTCATTTCGCTGTGCCTGCCTGTCGTGACAGCTTGCTGTTTTGCTCGTCTTCTCCAGGAGGTGCTGGAAACCGAACCGGGGACCTCCCATGTGGTAGGTGGGATTTCAATCGCTTGAGCCACATTCGCTTCTCTTCTTTATTCTCTTTTGAAGGCATTGGGAAATGTAATTTCATTTAATGATTTATCTTTTAGTGGTAGAGTTTGAAGAATATACAAGAAGGAAATGATAGAATGAGGAGGCAGAAGAAGATAGGGACCCAAATGCAGGTACTGAGATTAGAAACTGAGATGGTAGAGAAGGAAAGGATGAATTTCTTGAATTATGATAGCTGTTGGGGTAAATTAGAGAGAGCAGACTAAGGGCATTGAACAATATTGGGCACTATTAAGAACTTGGCTGAATTTGGAGACCATAGCTTTGTTGTAGCCATAATCACTGGTGATCAAGAAAAGTTGAAGACCATTTGTTAGGAGGGCCATCTAGATATTGAAGTCACCTAGATTTAGGGTTGCAAGATTTAGCAAATAAACATCTAGGATGCCCAGTTAACTGTGAATTTCAGATAGATAAAGAATACTTTTTTAGTATAAGTATATCCCAAATATCAGATAGGATATACTTACACTAAAATATTACTTACCATTTATCTGAAATTCAGATTTAACTGGGAGTCCTGTATTTCAGGCAACACTAAATTAGATGATACTTGGATGATGTAGATGTGGGGTAGAGGGAAAACTGAGCCAGGAGGCAAAGTTTTTGATGATGGAAGAAAATATCGGAAAATTGATTGACAAGGTTTGTGAGCAGGTTGTATATGAGTCATAAGCTTTAAAAGTAAGAATGTTGGGCGCAGATGTGGCTCAAGAAGTTGAGCACATGCCTCCCACATGGGAGGTCCCAGGTTCAGTTCCTGGTGCTTCCTAAAGAAGACAAGTGGACAATGAGCAGACAGACGAGGGACTCGTGGTGGTGGTGGTGGTGGTGGATAAATAAAATAAAAAAAAGAAAAGTAGTGCTTTTTATGAAAGGGTAGGAAAGTTTAGAATTTGGACTCTTTGAGTTTTCTCTTCACTGTTCCTATTTCTACCCTCTGTAACTCCAGAATGTTTGTCCCTTTACCTTAAAAATATTTGAAGGCATACAGACAGTCAATTACAGGTTACCAGGGACAATGGAGTTGTGGGAGTGGTGGCTGGGGTGGGGTGGTGGTGGGGGGAGGCAGGGGGAATGGGGACTTACTGCTTTTAATGGGTATAGAGTTTCTCTTTGGGGTGATAAAAAGGTTCTGGTCGTGGATGGTTTTGATGGTAGCACAATATAGTGAATGTTATTAGTATCGCTGAATTGTATACTTAAAAGTGGTTAAAATGGGAAATTTGGTGTTGTATATATGTTACCATAATAAAAATTGAGAAAAAAATTGAAAAGTCCCCCCCCCCAATTTAATCATTTTTGAACCAACAATTCAGTGGTGTTAATTACAGTCACAAAGTTGTGCTACCATGCCTACCATCTATTACCAAAACCTCAACACCATCAAAACGGAAATTCCGTACCCTATAAGCTATAACTAACTCCCCATTTACCCCTTCCTCTGGACCCTGGTAACTTATAAGTAGAATCATTTGATATTTGTTCTTTTGTGCCTGGCTTCTTTCACTCAACATATTTTCAAGATTATCTATGTTGTTACATTTAGCAGAACTTCATTACTTTTTATGGCTGAATAATATTCCATTGTATGTATGTTCACATTTTGTTTTTCCAGTCGTCTGTTGATGGACAGTTGGACTGTTTTCATCTTTTGGCAATTGTAAATAGTACTGCTATCAACATTGGCATACAAGTTGAAGACAGATTTTCAGTATTCTCCAGATTTCTTTTCAGAAAAATTATCATTAACTCTTCAAGCATATCTCATCAAATACGTTTTCAAGACATCTTACCATCTTGGCTGTTTTCCTCTTGGTGCAAAGGAGGTCAAAACTCAGGCATATGCACAGCTGTGATTATAGCAAATACCATTGATTGTACACCTTGGATTTGTACACCTTGGATGAATTGTATGCTTTACTAATATGTATCAATGAAATTGATTAAAAAACAAACAAAAAACCTTCGAGCATAACACTTTTCATCCTCTCTCAATATCTTGTTTGTGAGGGTGTTATGTGAGACTTAAAAAAATGACTTAAATTGCAGAGATTCAGGTATACCAAATTTTTGGTATTCTGATTACTGGTACAATATACCTATAAAAAAATATTGCCACATGTGGGTTTTTTTGTTTTGTTTTGTTATGAAAAGTTTGAGGGAAGCGGATGTGGCTTAAGCGATTGGGATCCCATCTACCATATAGGAGGTCCAGGGTTTGATTCCCGGGACCTCCTGGTGAAAAGCAAGTTGGCCCACATGGTGAGCTGGCCTGCACCGAGAGCTGGCACAGCAAGATGACGCAACAAAAAGAGACAGAAGAGAGACAATAAGAGACGCAGCAGACCAAGTAGCTGAGGTGGTGCAAGAGATTGAGCAGCCTTTTTCCACTCCGGAAGGTCCCAGGATCGGTCCCCAGTGCTGCCTAAAGAGAAGACAAGCAGATACAGAAGAACACACAGAGAGCAGACAGCTTGCGCAAAACAACCAGGGGGAGTGGGGAGAGGGGAGAAAGAGAAATAAATAAATAAATCTTTAAAAAAAAAAAAAGTTTGAAACATGTAACAAAATAGACTATTATAAATGACCCCCATGTACCCATTATCCAGCTTCTACTCCTAGCCAGTCTTACCCGTATCCCTACCCATTTCCTGCTTAGCACCTCTCTATTATTTTGAAGCAAATCTCAGATATATCATTTCAGCATGACTTATTCTTCACTCATGCTGACTTTAAGAATGGTGTGATGTAAAAACCAGAATGCTCAATTAAGAATGAGAAGACTTGAGTTTGAGTTCTGATTTTCTACTGAAGAGTGAGTTAACCTGGGCAGCTCAAGATTTTTGAGCCCTAGATTCTAATATATTGAAGAGTGTGTGTGTGGGGTGAGGGAAGGGTTATAATAACTGCCCTTTTTCACAGGGCTCTGTGAGAATCAAGGATATGAGGTAATATGAGTGAAGATACTTTGTAAACTCTACATAGGTAAGATTTCCTTATTCTTAGTATTGCTTCCTGTATAAGTGCTAACAAGTCACCTGCGTAATAACTCTACATCAACATCAGATAATTCTAAGACTAAATCCTTAGTCATGAAATCGCCTTTCTGCCTTTAGTCACCCTAGCATTTTGACAATTGGGTCAGCATATTCTCATTCCCAGTCTGACGCCTTTCTATTTTTCATGACTTCTCAGGGTTTACTGACAGCATTTCCCTTATCACATTTCCAAGTTTTCATCTGTGCCCTTGAATTAATTTTTATAGACTTGAATTCAACTAGAGCAGGTAGTGTATTCTTTATGCTTCATTTATCTAGAGCTCTGTTGCCTTTCAACAATGCTCTTTTTCAAATTTGAAGATAATTTTGTTTTCCGCTAGAACAATTAGAAGTAAAATTGAGTTGAATGGGTCTACTTTTATCATCTATTAGTATTATACTCTAATTAGTGATTTTTGTCCTTCCTCACCTTCTTGTTCCTAATATATTTTTAAAAGCCTTTTAAATTTTAACATTCTATCTTTAAAGTTTCTAGTTATTCCTAAGTTTAAATTATTTTATACTCTTTTCCCAATTTGTCCGTTGTGTGTAGTATATATTCTTTCTTAAATTTCTTATAAAAACTGAGCTTTTGGGGGACAGAAGAGGAGGAACAACTGGTACAGACACATTAGTTTCTTTAGAAATGCCGGTTTTATGAGATCACCTAAGACCTTTGTTAAAAGTACAGATTTCCTGGCCCCAGTGAACATCTACTGAATGATTTCTAGAGGTGGGGACAATGTGTTGTAATTTAAAAAATCTTCCCAGATCATTTTGATATAAAGCTGGGTTTGTGAACCACAGTTGTATGATAGTATCATCAGGGAGACTTCAGCATCTGGATAGTATGTGGTAGGTCATAGAGTAGACGTCTGTACCACTGCAACAAATAGAAAATAACGATGATTTTTAAAAAGTATGTGTACATATACATTTTAAAGTTTTTATTCTAGTAACACATATACAACCTAAAATGTCCCCTTTTAACCACATTCAGACACTGGTCTTAATTACATTCACAATGTTGTGCTACTGTCACCACCATCCATTACTAAAGCTTTTCTATCACCCCAAACAGAAACTCTACCTGTTAAGCATTAACTCCCCATTCCCTCCCCTTGCCCCAGCCCCTGGTAAACCGCATTCTAGTTTCTGACTCTATGAATTTGCTTATTCTAGTTATTTCATATCCGTGAGGTCATACAATATTTGTCTTTTTGTGACTGGCATATTGCATTCAACATGATGTTTATCCATGTTGCATGAATCAGAACTTCATTCCTCTTAATGGCTATATGCAGTAATATTCCATTGTATGTATATACCACATTTTGTTTATCCATTCATCTATTGATGGACACTTCAGTTGCTTCCATATTTTGGCAATTGTGAATAATGCTGCTATGACATTGGTGTGCAAATACCTGTTAGAGTCCCTGGTTTTAATTCTTTTGCATATACTGAGCAGTGGGATTGCTGAGGCATGTGGTAATTCTATACTTAACTTTCTGAGGAATTGCCAAACTGTCTTCCACAGCAGCTGCATCATTTTACATTCCCACCAACAGTGAATGAGTGTTCCTATTTCTCCACATCCTCTCCAACACTTATTTTGTGTTTTAAAAATAGTAGCCATTCTAGTGAGTGTGAAATGATATCTCACCGTGGTTTTGATTCACATTGCCCTGATGGCCAATGATGTTGAGCATCTTTTCATGTACTTTTAGCCATTTCTATATCTTCTTTGAAGAAATGTCTATTTAAGTCTTTTTTTTTTCTTTCATTTTTTAATTGGGTTATTTGTCTTTTTGTTTAGTTGTAGGATTTCCTTATAAATTCTGGATATTAAACCTTTATCAGATATGTAGTTTCCAAATACTTTCTCCATTGAGTAGGTTGTCTTTTCACTTTTAAGATAGTCTTTGCACAAAAGTTCCTAATTTTGATAGGCATATTTATCTGTTTTTTTTCTTTTGTTGCTCGTGCTTTTGGTATAAAATCTAAGAAACTATTGCCTAACACAGAGTCCTGCTGAAGATGCTTCCCTATGTTTTCATCTAGTTGTTTTATAGTTTTGGTTCTTAAATTTAGGTCATTGATCCATTTTGAGTTAATTTTGTATATGTTGTGAGGTTCATTATTTTGCATATGGATATCCAGTTTTCCCAGCACCATTTGTTAAAGAGACTATTCTTTCTCCATTGAGTAAATTTGGCACCCTTGTCAAAAATTGGCCATAGATAATGAGGGTTTAGTTTTGAACTCTCAATTTGATTCTATTGGTCTATGTGTCTGTCCTTACATCATCAGTACCATGCTGCTTTGATTAATGTGGCTTTGTAATAAGTTTTAAAATCAGGAAGGGTGAGCCCTCCAACTTTGTTCTTTTTCGCTATTCAGGGTCCCTTACTCTTCCATAAAAAAA
>JAQZBX010037978.1:0-23593 GCA_029593785.1 Cabassous unicinctus | reverse complement strand
CCCCTTTGGCTGACTAATACAGCTCCCCACCTCGACTTCCTTTGTGACTTAATGTGATTGTGAGGCTTAGTGTGCCTGGGGGTCCCCTACTTCTGTGCCCCCTCAGGTCCCTCAACAGCCAGCTCCCTTGCCATGTGCTGCAATGGCTTCTCAGGCCGCCTCTTCCCCGAGATTTGATGGTTGTTCCCTGACGCGCCAGTGCCCATCCCAGCCCTCACCCACCCCATACGTTGCGGTGTCTATTAAGAGCAGATGCTAAACCATTTCCAACAGGCCTTGAAGCTAATGCACTGCAGAATGGATTCGGAAGGGCCTATTTCTTCGCGCGCTGAGAAAGGGAGTGAATTAATGCCCGATGGAAACCTCCAGAGAACCCAAGTCACGGCTTGGGGGAACTCGGTGGCTAAATCAACAGTTATAAACTCGCCCGTCATTTTTCATTATTTGGTACATTGGAAAGATATTTTCCTTTTCAAATGCAGTTGGAAATCCGTTTGGTCAAAAGTCGGTTGGAAACCTCGTCACTGTTGCCCCTGAAAACTTGCAGCCTCTATCAGGAGGTGGAAGAAAAATGGGCCAGGTCCCTAGCAGGTACCGAGGAGACGGAGCCAGGGAGGGTCATTATGGGGGTGGCCTTGGGCAAAGGTGGCATGGTAGTTTAAAAATGATGCCTGTGGGTCCAAACTTGTACAAGGACCTGAATATATGGTGGTTTAAACTGGATTTGAGAGACAAAAGTCACCTGTCTGTCTCCTGTGGTTTCGAGGAAATAACTAATTCAGCTTCCAATTCTGCTTTGGCTCCAGCCTACATGCCTCTTTCCTTGGCCAAGTTATGGACAGGGCATGAGCCAGAGCACACACCTCCGGGAGCAGATAGAAACCGGAGGTGGGGCCACCTCTCTCTTACACAGGCTGGAGACAGACATACAGAAGGACGATTGCCCATGGTCACACTGCCAGCTGGTGGGGCGGTCCTCTGCCCGATGGCCACAGTGAGAGGGAAAACTCTGGACAGGGCACGAGCAGACCAGGGCTGAGCCAGTTGTCTGATTGCTCCCGGCTGTGTGACCTCAGGTTAGTCACTGGGCCTCTCTGAGCTTCATTGCCCTCATTTGTGAAAATGGGAGGATCAGGGCTGCAGCGAGGAGTCCCTGGGAAGGTGGCAGTGCAGGTGCCTGGTGTGGGTCCCGGCAGAGTGAGGGTGCTGGCCAATGCATGTGGACGTGAACCTGAATCAGAGAAAGTTATAGTGTGGGGAAAGGAGAGAGAGGCAAAGAGAGGAAGACAGAGGCAGAGAGAGAGACAAGATAGAGGCAGAAGCAGAGAAGGCAGAGAGAGAGGCTCTGAGAAAGAGACATACAGAGATGAAATGATGCCTCCCTTAGAACCAGCAGCCTTGTCCTCCATGTGATATAACGTATACAGGGGAGCAAACCCCTTGAGTCATCGGATTTGCACGACATAGAGGAGGACCTCAAAGGGGACCTGGTTCCCCATAAGCTGGGCCAAGGTCAGCTTCTCCACTCGGGGATGGAACCAGGTGCCAGGGCTCCTCGGGGGAGGGGCAGGGGAAGGACACAGACTCCAGCCCAGGTGGGCAGAGTTTATCTCCAGTAGTTACTGCACTGGGCCCTGGACCCGGGATGGGGGATGTGGGCTGTGTTGTGTCATGGAAGACACAAACCCACATAGTGCTGATGGGGGAGGTGGAATAAAGCACCCAGCATGCCCCAGGGCCTATGGCTCTGCAAGGCCCTTGGGCAGTCCACAACCTGAGTCGCTGTAATTGGCGGTCCTTGGTTCCTCCCTCCCTTGATTCATTCCTTCTGGACCATGAGGGAAATAACCTCCTAACAAATCTCTTTGCTGCTGTGCATGGCCCCTCCCACCCTTTACCATATACTTTTTTCTCAGGTAGCCCTCCCTCCAAATTAAACCCTCCGTCACTGTTGGGATAACCCCCTATTGGGCATTAGCTTTTCTCATTTAATTCTCATGACAACGCTATGATTTACAATTTATGTTCATCACCTTTGCTGATGGAAACAGAGGCCCAGAGAGGGCAAGGAGCTTACCTGAGGGCACACAGCAAGGGTCAATAATGGCACAGCCATGACTGGAATTCAGTACTCCTTTCAAGCTCCAGCTTGGGGAGAGACCTTGGAGCTCAGCTGCAGGGGCCTTGGGACTCCCAGAAAACTGCCCTGGGTGTGGGACTGGGTTCAGCTATCATTGCATCCAGTGCAGGTTAGGCCTTGGGACATAGGTCAAAACTGGGCGGCGATGAGACCAGATCTACGGGAGGCAACGGAGCTCTGGGCTGGGCTGGCTCAGACAGCGTGGTCCACAAGCTTGGGCTTGTTTTTTTTTGATGCCTGTTGTTCTCATCAGCCTGGTGCTCCGGAGGGAAGGGTGGGTTTAGCCAGAAGGGTCTGGGAAGCAAGGTGCCTGACATGCGGTGACGGGTCTCTCTAAGTCTCCCACACAGGCTCAGCACACAGTATGCTAGGCTGGGGCTTAGGGACACAGCCTGAGCAGGGTGGACACAGTCCCTGCCCTCATGAAGGTTAACTGACCGTTAGAGGCCAGCCTGTGGCATGGCAGAGACCCACTCAGAACCCAGGCTCATGCTGGGCCCAAATTTCAGCCAAAGGCAAATCACAGAAAAAAAGCACCTCAGTCCTCCCAGGCTCTCAGGCTGAAATGTTGCCGACATCCTCCGACTCCTCTCTTTCTGTTACTCTCCACCCCTCACCCCCAATCTGCCTGCAAATCCCATCTGCTGTAACCTCCAACTACGGCCCGAACTGGATCTTTCTCATCCGCATTCCAACTCTCCCGTCCAGGCCCCCATTGCCAGGCGCCTGGGTCTCCATGGCTCTTCACTGGTTTCCAGCTTCCACCCTTCTGCCCCGAGGCAAGTCACTACCTGTAGCCAGAAAGATGATTCTAAATACAAGTCAGATCATGCCCTCCTCTGTCTGACACTCTCCATGGCTCCCTATTTCTCAGAGTCAAAGCCAAAGCCCTTCCAGTTTGGCCTCCCAGCTCCGTTCCCTGCCTCCTCTCCTTCCACGGTCCCTCAGGTTCCCAGTCTGGCCTCCTGGCTGCTCTGGGAACACAGTCCTGCTCCAGCCTCAGGCCTCTGTGCTTGCTGATCCCTTTGCCTCGCCCTGTCTTCCCCTTTACCTGCCCAGCTCACAGAGGCCGTCCCTGACCCTCGTCTAAAATAACGTTCCCAGCACCCTCAGTTACTTCACCAAGGCACTGTCACAGGTGAACCAAACCGCCGCAGCCACTCAGTCCAGCCCAGCCACCTCTGCTCTCCCACGTCTCGCCTTACCTTTCTCACTTGACATGACACATTTGCATCCGAATGTTTGTCTCAGAGACGGAGTGGATGTGCTCACTGCTGGATGCCCCCAGCGCCGAGCCTGGCACGTAACGGGCCCACGATGGACATATTTTGGTGCGTGAATAAGTGAGCCATGCACTGGATCAGAACTGGGAGTGGGGCACGTGTTCTGAGAGCACCTCAGTCAGCCCCGGATTATATCTGCCTGGGCCAATGGTGTGATAATAATACGCATAAAGCACCTACTCTGTGCCAGGCACTGTTTTAAGCAATTACATCTATGCACTCGTTTGATCTTTAAAACAACTGCATGGGGTAGGTACAATGATCCCATTTTACCGATGAGCACGCCGGGGGCCACAGGGTGACGTGTCCAAGGTCACGCCAGCGTTTTTCCGGGCATTGCTCGCCACGGACCACGGACCCTGGCAGGCTTTCAAAGGCGGGGGTCCGCCCGGTGGCCCACGGGAGTCCAGCACCGTCCTGGTAAAGGGAACAGGAATGAAAGCGGTAAGCACAGAGCCTGGGGGCGGGTGCACCGGCCACCCTGTCACACCGTCCTCCCCGGCGGGCGGCGTCTCTCCTGTCGCCGCTGCCGGCCGGGGCACAGGCAGCCCGCAAGTAAACAGTGTCTGAAACCTATTCTCATTAGGCTAATTTACGAATAAATTACCATATTCAATGGCCTTATTTTTACTGCTCGTTAACAGGCCCATGATAGGATGATAATTACGGGATTTTAAGTGGCTAATGGCAGCTGGGGCGTCAAAAGCAGTTTTTACGAATCTGTTTATGGCAGCGAAGGTGACAGGAGGGGAGGGACATTGAAATGTTGAAATCACACTTTGGGAAAAAAAGCTTTAATTGTTGAGTATTTATTAGAGAGGAGGGAAGGCTGTAATTTAAAAAATGAAACTCTGAAAAACAAAGGAAATTAATTAGTCTATCCCCCTGCGGGGCGCCCTGACCTTCAAGGAGTGGGGCGAACCCACGGTCTCCCTTTGTGCTCCCCTGCTGCAGGGAAAGGAGTGGGGCGGTGGACTTTCTGGGAAGTCTCCCCCTCTTTGCATTGGCTGGGGAGGTCTCACTGAGGACAGATGCAAGGAGGGAGCCCTGGAAAGGAGGTGCGCATCCTTCAAACAATGATGCAGAGGCAGCGCTGCTAGGCACTGGACTTACCCCAAATCCTCGAACCCTCCTCCTCCTCATTCTAGCTCATCTATTCCCGTTCCCCTGCAAAATATTTTACGTGCATTCTTTTCATCCAGCCTTTGCAATGGCAAGAGCTAATCGTTATTGCCAATGTATCCTGATGCTTTCTCTAGGCTTTCCCTGAATGAATTCGTTTAAAGGTCACAACAGATAACCCCAAGGGATTGGTGCTATTGTTTATGATCCCCGTTTCCCAGAGGAAACGGAGCCACAGAGAGGCCAAGTAACTTGCACAAAGTCACACAGCAAGGCTCAGACCCGAATTCACCTGGTATGCATGCACACGTCCTCCCTCTCCTTGAAGCCACAGAGGAGGAAGCAGAAGCTCAGGAGAGGGCAAGCCACCTGCCTGGAGTCACAGATCCCAGATTTAAAGGTGGGTCTTACGGAGTCCAAACTTGCAGATGACTTGCCTTGGCATGAGACTCCTGAGAGTGGAAACGGGGAGGAGAAGGCAGCCCCGGAGAAGGATTCTGGAGAAGTGGCAGAGAGGTATTTAGAGGCCATCACCCCAGGCTTTGTGGGCACCTCCATGGGGCCCCCACCCTCTCCTGCCCGCCCTCCTCTGGGACATCGCCCAGTTCCCTGACCCCTTGCCACTGGCCGATTCATCTTGCTCCTCTGGTTTAGTATGCAGCCCGCGGAAAACAAACACGCAGCAGCCTGGCAGTGGGAATAAATATCCTGGCGATGTTGATTAGCATTTGATCCCAGCTGGGCCTCTGGAAGCTGAAGTACTGGAATGTCTTGGCAGTTTTTTAATGCTGAATAATTTGATTAGATCAGTGACTGAGCCTGCTGCTCCTGGTGAGATAAACCCTCCCCACATTACAGGGGAGAGAAGCAGGGCGGGGGTGGGGGTGGGGGTGGGGGGGCATATCCTCCGGCAGCCCCCGTTCGGCTTCTCCTCTGCGCCTCTCCCCGGCTCAGCCCCTTTCTCTCTCTTCCTCACTCCTCTGTGCACCCTGATCTCTCTTTTCTCTTTCTCTTTCCCTCCCTCGCCCTCTCTCTCCTGCCTTCCTTCCCATCTCTTCCGCTCTCTTCCCTTCCTCACTTCCCCACCCCCCTATCCACCTTCTCCTTTCATGAAGCCTTAAATACATCATTTAATCAACTCCGCAATTTCAGTTTCACACAGTTGTCAGCTCGGATGCCTGACGAGGTGGCGAAGACCCCACAGATTGCAAGCAGGGGCGACGGGGCCAGTAGTCCGCCACCCCCTCCACACCCCCTCCACCCCGCCAGCTCCCGGCCCCGCCTGGCCCCGCCCGCCCCCACCCCTTTCCAGCCAGCCTGGGAGGGAATGCAGAAGCGTGCCGTTTCCTCCTGGCAGCTGTCAATCAGTCATGGAGATGTGTCCCTTGTCATCAGTGTGAAATTACCAGAGTGGTCTCATTATCTGCTTACTCCAAATTCGGAGGCAATATTTCTGTTTGAAGGATAATAATCTCCATTTTAAACAAAAATAACATCGTTTCAGGTAGCAGAGAAGCAGAGGACAGGGCAGATGACAAGTTGGGACAACCCGGAATGAAATGAATGATCTGGGTTTTCCGATCATGACACACAGACGCCAAGTCCTTTGCTGACCCGACCTAACAAGAGCCCACCTTCTCTGAAAACGATTTAATTTTTTTTTTCCCATCTAGGGAGGGGAAAAAAGTCCCGTGTGACTTTAAAATATGCCCCCCTTCGTCTTATCTGAACAAGACCTGGAGGCACTGCTGCTCTTACAAAAAAGTAGTGGGATCAAATGGACAGGAAGGAGTGTGGGAGGAGGAGGCAGAGGTTCCTATGTAGATTTGATTACTGGCACTTGGCCTGGCTAGGCGCGGGGGTGTTTGTCTGAACCCCATTAGTGATGGGAAATGTTTCTGTTCTCACCAGAGGCATTGCGAAACCACCTGATCTCTCCCTCCATCTGCACTGTCATCTCCTCACCCGACAGTCGGCCAGAGCCTTATTTATTTTTTTCTCAAATGGATCTAGAAATGGCTAGGGGAGGCACTTCCCAATAATTGAGTGGTGGCTTTGTCGGGAAAAGCCACGCTCAGGGTTCCAAGTGTCTTTGGGATGCTGTGGACGGATTCTGGCTGAGCTGCATGTGTGTGTGCACCGTGGGGCAGAGGGGAAAGACCAGGGCACCAAAATCACTCCTGGCTCTCTGACTGAACTGCTGTGTGACCTTCGACACACCTGTTAGATTCTCTGAGCCCAGGTCACCTCATCTCCAGAAGAGGGCTTGTGAGAAGCCAATCTCACTGCAGTGGGGGGTAAAATGAGATGAAGCTGGGGACCTCTGCATGACCCCCCCTCCCCATCCCATTGTGAGATTAGCATAATTATTGTGCTACTGTATGTTTACCAACAACACAGAGGTCTGGGCCCACCTCCCCACTGTGTGAGCTCAGCCCTGCTTCTCTTCCTCTCAGAGCCTCAGTTTCCCCATCAGCAAATCCCATAAAAGTGGGACACACGTGCCTACTTGCAGGGTGCCGAGGAGGCCTGCGTGAAACATGCCTGCTGCTTCTGGACCCTGGCTCCTCACCTCACATCCTCCTCCCAGGTTTTGCCTACAATTTTCCCCTTGTGATAGTCTTTGCTAATTTAGCTTTCCAACTAGCATTCCTGCTAAAAATAAACTCTGCCTTGCAACTGAACACTGGACTGCGGCCTTTTTGAAACAGGTTTCATGGAGACTGCAGCTGTGTTCCTGGTGCCCCAACACAAAATGGGAACTCGGTGAATGAATGAATGAACGAATGAATGAATAAATGAAATGAATGAATGAATGAATGAATGAAAGTTCCTGGCTCAGTGTTAGTGCCCAATGTTTGCTGTGCCAATGAGTAGACGAATGAATGAATGAATGAATGAATGAAAACCCTGTCATCTGCAAGCCAGTGCTTCCTCTTGTTTTCCACAGGGCCCGTCTTGCCTTCCCCATCTGAAGTTCCAGAACACAGGAGCCAACAAGAAACTGGGAATAAAGGGGTTTGATCTGCATAGTGCAAACACTTCTTGCAAAAAGAGGAATAAAGAAAACTGCCAATTCCTTCTTTGGGGGAAGAGAAGGCGTCAAGACATGTTAAATGGTTAGAAAGAAGGTAGCTGCTTGTTTTCCTTCTTCCTTCTGCAGGCTGGAGAGGGGGCTGCAGGAGGAGGTTCATTATTTTTCGGCGCTCTGAAGGCAGGTGAACAGGGAAAGGCAAACTGCAGCCTGGCATCCTGCTCAGCGGCTTTGAAAAATGGAGTGCTCTCAAGGCAAGGGAAGGGTTTGATGCAATTTAAATAACACAGGCTCCCACACCTCTCAGATCCATATGTTTCCATTCAGATCAAGTTTCCCTCCGAGGCGGGTGCTACCGCGGGCTTCGCGGCCCAGCCAGGCTGTTCTGCTGCAGCTCGCAGGACCCCCGGCTCGCCGAGGAGGCAGACGGGCTGAGCAACTGCACGCGTGGGTTCGAGGTGCCAATGGCAGACTCTCGGCCGAGCTGAGGCAGCAAAGCAGTGACACGCGCCATTTGGTGTGCCCAGCGCGGGCGCATAATCAGGTTGTCGCTCATGGGGGTGGGGTGGGGAGGTAAGACGCCGAAAACATCAAAATAAGTAAATAAAATGGCGTGTGGATTATGGACCAGAGCGAATGGAATCTGGGGCTATGACCGCCTGCCCCTTCCCTCTGCGATGGGGTCTGGCTGCCAACGGGTTCTGTTTTCTTCCCCAAGTTGCATTCTTGTGTTGTAAACAGGTGCACGGCGCAAAAAGAAAGTTCTGTGGCCAGAGTTTGGGAAATACTAGGCTCTTCTAATTTTCTTTCTTCCGTCCCTCTCTTCTTCAATCCCTCTCTCCCTCCCTCCATCCCTGTTTTCCTTCCACCCTGCTTTTTTTTTACCTCCCTCCCTCCCACGTCTTCATTCAACAAATAATTATTACACACCCAGGTAGTTCGTAAGACAGACCACGTGCTTACATTCTTAAGGAGAAGTCATGAAACAAGTAAACACACAAGCAAGCAAGATCGGTTCAAGTAGTGACAAATCCTTTGAGCGGAAAAGCCCTGGGTGGTGGAGCAGGGAGTGGGTGAAGTGGGCCACTTTAGGAAGGTCAGGGAAAGCCTCTCTGCCGTGGTGACATTTCAGCTGCCTCCTGCGTGGGGAGGTGGGGCCGGCCCTGCCCTTGTCAATGGGTCTGAGCAGATTCAAGGAGACTCTGGGCTGCGGGACTTGTCAGAGCGTTTAATGCACAGATACGCTCTGTGCTTTGAACAGCAGGCTCTTCAGAAGGCCTGCATTAAGGAAGCATCTGGAAGGGCACGTCTTCTAGGGGATGCACGCTGGGATGTACCAGATTGGGGCCGGCAACCCAGACCAACCAGCAAGAGTGTGGTGCTGTTACTTCACCCCCATTCCGACGGCGCAGTCCAGCCACAGCAACCCAGCCTCCGCTTGCTTCCTCTGGGGCCTGCCTCCGGCTCCACGCGGAGACACACTGTCTCCTGCAGTTCTCATGATGCGGTGAGGTCGGAACGCTCAAAGCCCATTTGACTGATGAGATGACTGAGGCTTTGTCTTCCTCTCCTCCGGCTTGCACATTCCATGCCCTCCATGGCCCCACCCTGGGTCCCTCACCCCTCGCTCAGTATGTTATTTCCCTTCCTGTCCCAGGAACAGGACAAGCTCATCCTCGCCTCCGTGCCTTAGCATCTGCGTCTCCCTCTGCCTGTCACGCTGTCCCGAAAACCACGGACTCTCACCCCTGGGTGCATATTAGAACCTGCTTAGCTTTTTAAAAAAAATGCTGATTCCTGGGCCCTGCCCCAGACCGATTGCATCAGACTTTCTGCAGCAGGATTTTTTAAAGCTCCCTGGCTGATTGCAATGTGCAGCCAGAATGGAGAACCTCTGCCCTCCATCACCTTCTGGTGCCTTTTCATTTATCCCGGTTTCATCTCAAACACTGTGGCCTCAGAGAGACCCCAATCTAAAGCTGAGCCCCCGATCTAAAGCTGTCCTCGCCCCCAGTCGGCCTCCATCACCTCCCCGGGTTTAGTGCTTCCCGGCACTTAACCCTGTTTGCAATACCTCTGCGTGGTCATTTGTTTAGTGGTCATCTGTTTATTGTCTGTGTCCCCTCCCACCACCACGCTGGGAGGTGAGCTGCAGGGAACAGAGGTCTCTTCTGTCGTGTCCACTTCTGCATCCTGTCCAGCACAAGGCGGGGCTGGAGCTTAAGCCTCTGCTGACTGAAGGGGGCTCGGAGAGGTTAAACTGCTTTCTTAAGGTCTCCTAGCTGGGATTAGGCCCCCTGCCTGGTAAACTGCACCCCCAGATCTCCGAGCTACAATGCAATGCCAGTAACCATGCATTGCCCTCGTTCCAAGATGGGAAACCTGGGGTCTGGAGCAGGATCAGAGCCTCCACCTCCCCACTGCAGGGTCTCAGAAGATGTTTGTGACTGACCTGGGTCTGGAACCCAGGCCTCGTGCCTCCCCAGCCACTCTTCCTCCAGGCACTGTCCGTGGCCATTGGCAGAAGTCCCGATGAGCTATGCTCCGACTGTCTGATTGCCTGGGTAGACCCAGCCCTTGTGTCTGGGGAGGGAAGCTCTGGCCTCACACCTTCAATTGCCAGGAGACCCCCAGACAGAAAGGTATGTTCCCATGAGACGTTGCAGGGGCTTGTCTCCCTAGGCCCATAAATAGGATCCGAGAGGAAGGGAAAAAAATCCCCCAGCTGCAATTCATATCTCTTTCCCTTCCTGCCCAACATCCCTCCCCGCAAAAGGTTCTGGGGGATGCAAGGCTTGGTTTTTCTCTGGTGGCAAAGAGACCCAGGTGGGCCGGGTGGGAGGGAGCAGGCTTGAGGCTGGCAGGCAGAAGGGCTGGTGCAGGTTCTGGAAACCTCTGCTGGCTGTTTCCTCTCTTGTAAAGTGGGCGCCCTGCCTCCTGCCCTCAGCTCCTTTAGCTTTTCCTCCGTGATGTTACTTAGAGGGCGGCGGGGGGAGAATAAACATGAGTATACACAAAGAGGTGCTATAAGGATGTTTGACGCAGCATTGTTTATATTAGGAGAAAGTAGTTGGAAACAACCTGGTCATCCAACACTAGGGGATTGCTCCAATAAAGGCATACAATGGAGAAGCATATAGTCATATAAAACTTATTGTAGAAAAATATTGAATGGCATAAATAGATATGTTGTGTTGTCTTTTTAAAAGAGCTGGTTGTAAATCATGAAACTTCAGGGTACTTTTTTTTTTGGCAACTAAACAATACACATTCAGTGAGAGAAAGGACTGGAAGAGTATAGACTGAACTTTAGATATGTTGGGGAGTGGAAATTAAAAGTCATGTTTATGCCTTGCTTTTGCTTGCCTATATTTTTTAGAGTAAGCATATATTACTTCTGTAATAATAATAATAATTTTAAAAACTCACAGAAAGAAAACTCCGTGCCCTCCTCCTCTCACAATATTGTTTTGATAATCAACTGAGATAGATTGTATGAAAATATTTGCAAAAGTTCCAAGTGTGACATGAGTATGAAACATAAGCACACTTGCCTAGAAACAATATTGCTTATGGAATTTGATGAATATTAAATATACCCATATATTTAGTATTCTAATTGTGGGAAAATTACTCAGTATTTGGGCAATTTCCAACTGGTGAACTCATACACATCCCACAAGACCCAGCTCACCACGCCCCTCTTCAAGGAAGTCTCCCTACCCAACATGCCTAGAGTGAAGGTCATGGGCTCCTTTCTTTGTCTGCCCAAAAGCATCAATCTATTTCTAAGTTGGAAAACTCTTCTGTTTATTATTATGCCTATCCCATCAAACTGTGTACTCTTGGAAGGCGGGGGCCATGACATTTATCTCTGAATCCTCAGATCCTAAACGGGCACCCAGTACATAGTAGGTGCTAAATAATTGCTTGGTGAAAAAATAGATGAATGAATGACATTCGTGCCAACTTCCTTTACTCAAGAGAGGGCTCCTGAAAGCATGTGCGTAATTCCAAGCTATAAATTGAATCGTATTTTTAAATGCACTAGGGGGCCTTGCTATTTAAAGGAACCCTGATGTAAATCCTTTTTATAAAATGAAGACATCTTGAGTAATGTGAATAATTGCTCCCTGACATATCTGTTTATAAGATGAGATTTTCAAGGATCAGGAAGGCTGGTGCATTTTTAAAACTCTTTTTACAAATATTTGCAAAGTGCACACTCTGTGCCAGGCTCGGTGCTGAATGCGGGCATGACTTCAGAGTGGCCAGACCGCACTCACCAGTCGTGTTGTCTTAGGGTCTGGGGACCACCATCATCAGTTTGAATCCTGACTCCCCCACTTTCCAGTTATACGGTCCTGGACGTCTCTGGACCTCAGTCTGTAAGCTGAGGGTAAAAAGTCCCCACCTGATAACAGTTGTTGTGAAGATAAAATGAGACAGTACACATAAACGGTGTGGAAAATTGTCTGGCTTGATATGTATTTGCTGTTATCATTAGGAGGCAAGGTGGGAAACAGGGCACCATCTATGCAGCTCTGGCTTCTCATAGCAGCTATCAAGCCTCATTTTCTCCATCTGCAAAATGGGGGCAATAATTTCTATGAAATGAAGAGACAAGAAATTGTAAGGGGAAAATGGCATGTTAAGAGTTTCAGAGATAATTGAACTAATAACAACTTCCTTTATTTTTTATCCTGTAAAATAGACATAACAGAAATGACTATTTGAACCAATTAAAGTGTGCGATTCCATGGCATTAAGTACATTTACAATGTTATGCAGCCATCGCCACTGTCTAGTTCCAGAACTTTTTCATCACCCCCAGAAGAAACCCAGTACCCACTAAGCAATCACTCCTCAATCCTCCTTCCCCAGGCTCTGGCGAGCCCAATCTGCTTTCTGTCTCAACAATTCCACTCCTAGGTATATACCCCAAAGAAATGAAAATAGGTGTCCAATAAAAACTTGTGCATGAATATTCCTCACCGCATTATTCACAATAGCCGAGAGGTGGAAACAGCTCAAAAGTCCACTAACAGAAGAAAGGATAAACCAAAGGTGGTATCTCCATACAATGAAATATTATTCTGCCTTCCTTTACTTTATAGAAGGACAAAAGATTATTAATTTATGCCTGTTCCCATCTCCCTCTCAACCCCCCGACCCCAGCTCACAGAAGAGGGTGCTGACGTTTTTTTGGGGTGTGTGTGTGTGATGCCTTCCCTCTCCCATGAGTATCTTTTGGCAGAGCTTCTCCAGATGTGGCGAGCTCTGAGATAGCTCTGTGGGTTCCTGCTCTGCATGAACTGGTCTTGCAGGGAAAGCGGGCTGTTTATTAGCACCAGCTCTTGTAGATGACAAACAGGCCTTGCTATTAGATATAGGATACCAGTGTTAGATATCAATAATAATCTTCTGCCCATTTTGCAGATAGGGAAACTGAGGCTTGATGGCCCATAGCTCACTGTTCAAAAGAAGCAGAGCCACACAGATCTGTGATACGGTTTGGAAAATTATCTTCAACTGTGGGTGTCTCTCTTCAGAACACCACAGCTCTCTCTGAGGGAGGTTTCATCACAGGGCACGATGGACCCTTTATTTTCCAATTACTGGTCTCCTAAGAGGATAGGACATGGATTTGCAGATGGGATGGTGAGTCAGGATCCAGGCAGCTTCCCAAGCAGTCCTGCTGGGGACCAGGAACAGGAGAATGTGGTCTGCCCAGTCTCTGGCTCCAGGCTGCTGGGAGGACCCTAAAAGAGAGGAGCTCATCTCGTCCGATCTCCCCATCCCATCCCATCTTTCAAATGAGGGAAGAGACTAGCCAGGGCCATGCATCCAGGGAGATTATTCACCCCTCACGGGTTCTCGTTGCATCCTCGTAATGGCTCAAAACAGCTTAACAAGCACAGCTGCCAGTTCTAGGTGCTTTCTGGACATGAACACGTTTCACCCTCTTCAGAGCAGCCCTTTAAAGCAGGAACAGTTGTTGTCCCCATTTCACAGCTGCATGGATGGAAGCACTGAGACGCAAGTCCTTGGCTCAAGGTCACGCACGACTAGCAGAGTTGGGTCCCATTCCTGACCCCCTGCCATGCCACGTGGTCTCTCATGACCAGAGATGAACTGCCTTTTGACTCCCCTTTCTCCTTCTTCTGACTTCACCAAAGAGAGAGTGCCCACTTGCCATTAACATCTCTCTGAGGCTTACTAATATTTTTTAACAAAGAGAGCGCCGGCCTCAGGCTGAGTGCCTCCCCGGCCACTGTGTGTTTAACACGAAGTGTTATTAAGGTGGAATGTCCGTGACTAAATTTGGGAAATGCCGCTCTCTACAGAAACAGATTCTGAGGGATTCAGAGACTTGTTCAAGGCCTCGTAACAAGCAGATCGCTCTACGAGCACTAAAAAAAGGGAAAAAATTGGTCTTTTGACCATCTGCCATCTTGAGCCTTTTCACTCCAATTCAGTTCCAAGACAACTCAACAAATACCTTTAAAATGACTAGCAAGAGGCTTACCACAGATGAGAACACGAGAGCCGTAAACGCTACGCAAATGCAATGTATCATGGTTTTATTTATCTTTTTATTGAGGGGATTATTCCTTTAGCTACACTTCTTTTCCCTCAGACACTTTGCCCCGAAAGGGTTACAATCCCGAGCAAAGCTTTTTCGTAAGCACAAAGAACTAATATTAGCAGATTGGGGTTTCTGTAAATATTCATTGTAATCTGTGACTTGGTGAGCATCGAATTCCACCCTCCCAAAAGCTGCACATTTATAACTTGTGAATTCATAAATATTTACGAATTCACACAATCATCACTGACAAATTATTTCATCTGACAGCTCCACACAAGCTCTGCCTGGTTTTGTGAAATTCTGATCAAATCTCGTGTAAACTTCCCGGGTGACAAGCAGAGATCGAAGGTAGCTGAAATCACCACCAGATTCTACAGATTCTAATGGGTCAGTAACTGATGCAACAGCAGCAGCACCCTGCGAGAGAGATTTTGTTATGCGAGGGGCTGCCAGATGTTCCAAACAACTGTACAAGTATTTATAGAAAAGCTTGTCCAAAAATGTCAAAAAAAAAAAAAAAAAACCCACAAAAACGGGGCCTTGTTGCAAGGAGGGACGCCAGCGTGGTTTGGAAAGAGACAAACGCTAGAGCTGGACGGGCTGGATTTGAATTCAGGGTAGGCTACTGGGGGTCCCTGTGCTCTTGAACTGGTTTCCAAACCTTTCTGAGCCTCGCTGTGCAAGCAACACCGAAGGGTGGTTATAACAATTATAAATGGTCCCGGGTCTGCCAGGGTCTCAGGGAGGAGCGCTAAGCTGAGAAGATAGAGCTGCAGAAACATTCCTATATAGATAATATTTGAAATGGTGGGTGTAGATTTCCCACCCAATAGCAATCAGAACAAGAGGAGGAAAAGATCAAAAATAGAAGCCTCAGTGATACTATAGCAGGAGGTTCAATGAATATTGGTTTTATGATTACTGTCGCAAAAAATAGCTTGAGTAATAACTACTTCCAGCGTGACTGCTTTTTCAGGGTTTTTGAATACTTGCAGAGGTGGCCCTGCTGGAAAGTCTGTTTCCCATGTTGCTGCTGGCAGATGCTTAGGAGGGACTTCTCTGGGTGTAATTTTAACTGTTGTGCTCTAGACAGAAAGGACGTACGTCCCACAAAGACTGAAGGGCATCATAAGTCTCCACTTGCCTCCTGGAGTTATTCTTCCATCCGTGCCCCTTTGCAAGGACAAGAAACAACCTGCCTTTTCCCTCCTTTGTCTACCAGGTGATTGAACGACATTCTGGCCAATATGTGCCTCCAAGTGAGTGGGAAGAAATTCCCACCTTCACGCACCCAGGCTGAATCAGGGTGCCCCAAGCCGGGTATAAGAGAGAACCTGACTTTGGGGACAAGGAGTGTGCTGGCCTGCCTTCTGCTCCTTAGCCCCGGTGGACGCTGTCCAGTCTATGGCAGTGATTACAGGTTTAGTTTAGGTAGCTCCATGCTGAGCCCAGGGCTCCGTTTTAAAGACTAAATCAGGCCAATACTACTCCCTGGCTTAAAACTCTCTAGCAGCTTCCTGCAGCATCTTGCCACGCCCTGAGTGGTCTGACACTGTTCACCTCTCCAACACGCTCCTGCCACCTGCCCCTTACCCCTCTCCTCCTGCTGCACTCATAGCTATTTCTTAAGCAAACTGAGCTCATTCCCTCCTCTGGGCTCTTGCACTTGCTGTTCCCTCCTGTCTGGAATGCCCTTCCCTCCCAGGTCTTCATGGATCTGCCTTGTGTAGCCTGCTGCCTCTTCAGAGAGCCTTTCCTGACTCCCAATCAAGAGTAACCACCCTTCACCAAATTAGTCTCTCTTTATTACTCCCATTTCATTTTTTTTTCCATAGCACTTAGCATTATTTGAAACGATCTTATTTCTTTTTCTTATTTATTTCCTTTCTGTCTCCCTCTGTTCACTGGCTTATAAGGTTACCCACTGTTGCATCCTCACTGTCCAGAGCAGCCTCTGACACACAGTAGGTGCTCAACAAATGCTTGCTTAGTTGAATGAATAAATGACCATAGTTATAAACAGGGCAGGCTCAGTATTCAGACAGATGTTGGGTAAACTCTAGGCTCTACCACACACCCGTTCTGGGCAACTGGAACGCTGGCAAGCCTCAGTTTCCCCATCTGTATAAAGGGCAGAGTAACTGTACATTTTGGCACACTATGAAATTTCAGAGGCCCAGCCACATAAAGGGTTTAGCCCAGTGGCTGGCTTGGGAAAGAGTCAGAAATGGCTGATGACTCTATTTTGTGGTCAGAGTTAGTATTGGAACTTTATTCAGAAACTGTTGAAATCCTGGATCTGGGGGCTTATGGTACTGGGGCTTAAAGACTCTACATTTGCACACCGACTTAGCTTCTCTGACCTTCCTCTCTATGTCATTGATTCCAGAGCCTTCCAAGTGTGTTTCTGGGGACACCATGGCATGTTTTGAGAAAACATGCTTGTAAGTTCATTGCAGTAGCAGGGCCTCCCATAGGTACGGGGGTAGGGGTCGGGGGAAGTGAAAAGCTGCCACGAGACAGTTGACCACAAATCGACATCAGTGGGGAAATGGACTGTCGACTTGAAGCATTGCGATGTGAACTTTTCCAGCTGCAGATGAAGCCTATAGGGTTGCCTGGGCGTGTGCATTCGGCACACGTACGTGTGTGGGTGTGCACACACGCTTCCAAAGTCGCTTTCAGCAAACATTTAGAAATAAACAAACAAAAAGAGATTCACTTCTTCCCAAACTTTTGCAATTTCAGTATCTACCTGTTTGAGTAAATTTGACAAGGATTATCTCTTTTGTCTTTTCCTTCCTTTATTTTATTTTTTTTCTCCCCGAAACCCGGAAATTCCATGAGAAGTGTTTTTAAGAGCGTTAACTGACAAGTGTACATATGCCGTCCACAAACAGGGAGCAAGCCGCAGTCGCTAACTTGTTAGACAGGAGCTAGATTACAATCATAAATAAATGATTTGCTGTCTCCTTGCATTCAGACTTGTAGCTTTTAAAGTGTGACTGTCATCACGGAATCAGATTTAGTCAAATGCTGTGTAACTGCAAAATTATCCTATCCTTACCTTTTTATTCTCCTTATAATGGACAGTTAAATTGGATTTTCAAATTTGAAGTGCATATGTTTTTCAAATCCCCAGAGGCTGTCTATTTTTTCATTTCTAAAGCAACTCACTAATGTTTATCATTACCACACGGAAATATTACAATTCTTAAGGGGCGCCTTACAGAATCGGTGCAGGAGAAATGTGCTTTATCGCCTCAAAATGAAAGCAATTTCTCAGCTGATTTGCAATTTATTTACATGTTAGCATTTGATTTCCGGCTGATTTATAACCCCACATGGCTCAGTCTCAGGGTTTATTTAGAAAGCAGACGCCGGTGGTTGGGGAAGGCTGCGGAGTGCTACGTGGCATGGGATGTCTGCTTCCCCCAGGCGGGATTCAACGGATGTCCGTCCTGTGACTCCTGGTTCAGTTTCACCTTCTGCGAATCCGATGCCCCAGTGTGTGCAGATATACAGGTACCGGGCCCAGCGACCGCACGGAGATGTGAGGCTGAAGGGCAGCCTTTCCATTGGAATGTGTTCCCTTCTCTGGAGTGAGCGGGGATCTGGGTGGAGGCAAGTGGAGAAGATGGCAGGTGCTAAGAAATAGTAGAAATAGTGTTCCTCTGGCTCATTCACCTCACTCTAATGGTTAATGTGGCGCCTGAATTCGAGGAAGTATTGCCATCGACAGCAGAGAGTTTTATTGGGGTTTATAGCTTCATCTGTCTGACCATTTGTTCATTGATCCATTCATGCAGCTATCCCTCTATGCTTCTCCCTCAATACATCCATGCACTCACATATCCATCCATCCATCCATCCATCCATCCACCACGTTCATACAATCATAGGGATCTCAGTGTCATTGAGAAGCTCAAACTAATTCACGTAAAAGCGCCTCATAAACTGTAAATCATTTTTAAAGTATATAACATGCACATGGAATAGTGTAACCGGTTATACCATGGGCTCCTGGTCAGTCTGCTTCCATTTCACTGTGGAATCACAGGCAAATAACTTAATCTCACCAAGCCTCGGTTTCCTCATCTGAAAAATGGGAAGAAAGGTAATAATAATCATCTTCTTGGGAGGATTTGTTGAGATAACCCATATAAAGTGTTTAGGGCCGAAATCAGCACTTCCTAAACTCTCCTCTTACTATCCCTGCTCCTATTATCATTAGACATTAAGGATAGGATTTTAGGCGGACGAAGCAGTTGTGTCGACTTGAGAAGATGAGAGAAGATGCTACAGAAGAAACGACTTCTGAGCTGGATTTGCAGAAGAGGGAAGCTTTCTCAGATGCCTGAGGATAAAGGGCATCTCCAGTGGAAGGAACAGAATATGCAAAAGTCTGGTGGCCTGAGGGTGGAACCGAAGATTCAACAGAAGGTGAGGGCTGGAACCTGGGAACGGGAAGGGGGAGAACTCAAGGGCTTTGAATATTGAGACACGGAGCTTGGGTTTTATCCTGGGGGTGACAGGCAGCCATTGGAAAGGTTCACTCAAGGGCACGTAGCCAACCGCTTGGCATCTTAGGAAGCTCACGGTGCCACCACGCAGGGCACAAATTGGGAGGTGGGGTGCCCAGGGCAGGGGCTGGAGAGCAAATGAGGCAGGACCAGGGCTGGAAAGAAGGGGTGGGTTTGAGAGATGGGTAGTTAAGTAGAGTCAGCCAGGACTTGGGACCAATTGGAGAGAGGAAGTGGGTGGATAATGAAGGTTTCACAGGCGTCTCGGGAGCACCCTATCAGAGGTAAAATCCCTGAGACTGAGGTGAATTTTCCTGCTCACTTTGCTTCTATCTGCCCATGCCATGCAGAGCTACTCTGAATAAATTTGCATGCATTTATGCTGCTGGCAGCCAGTGCTCACATCTGCAAAAGGAGCATCTTTCTCTCTCTCTGTAGGTATGCTCACACCCAACATGATTCCCCTTCTGGGCACAGAGTCAGAAGCCAGAAACTGCCAAGAACTCCCTGAGCGAACTTGGACACATCCTGCCCCCTCTTTGAACCTTAGCTCCTTATCTGTAAAATGGACAGGATAACTCTGCCTCTAGAGGTCTCTAATCTAGCAGACTGGGAGGAGAACAGGCTTTATATGTGTTGTAGTTCAGTTAGGATAATTTGTTAAATATATGATGGGTTATAGAAAACCTGACTCTTGGGAAGCAGATGTGGCTCAAACAGTTGGGCACCTGCCTACCACACGGGGCAGGTCCCAGGGTTCAGGTCCTGGTGCCTCCTAAAGAAGATGAGCAGATGCTCGTACCCGCCGCAACCAGCTGCAACAAGCTAGACGCCTAAACGAGCAGACGCCACAAGCCAGCAGATGCCGCAGCCCACAGGGAGCGGATGTGGCTCAGGCCATTGGGCACTCGCCTCCCATGTGGAAAGTCCCAAGTTTGGTTCCCAGTGCCTCCTGGAGAAGGTGAGCAAACAATGAGCAGACAGAAGAGAGAACCATCGGGGTGGGGTGGGGGGAGGATAAATTTAAAAATAAATAAATAAAGTAAATAAAATAAATCTTTTTTTTTTTTTTTTTTAGTAAGAAAACCTGACTCTAGTTAACTTAAAAATAAAGGCTCTCAGCTCATGTTACAGAAAAGTTAGCAGCTTAGAGCTATCAGGTGAGGCTTGGTCCAGCAGCTCAATGATATCATTCAATAACACCGCCATTTTCTGTCTCTTCTTCTGTCTCCAATGGTTAGTTTCCTTCCAGGTCTGGTTCTTTGCATGCCTGCAGGATGGCTCTTTGCACTGCTCATGACCAGAGACTTTCTTGTCCCTGCCCAGCACAGAAGACAAAGGAGGGTCTTAATCTCAGCACAGTCCCCGACACCCTGAGATGCACTCTGATTGGAGAGCTCAGTTCCCAAGTCCAACCGCTGAACCAACCTCTGTGGTCAGAGGGAGACGGATGTGTTGAACGGCTCCTTCTAGGCAATGTCACGTGTTCCTGCACCGTGCTTTTGGGAACATACGTATACGTATCCCCACACAGAAACCAGGGCTTTCTGGGAAAGGAGAAGGGCTGGGACAGAACCAGCACATGTCGACAGCACATGGACACTCGGATGCTTTTCTGCTCTCTTCATTCCCCAAGAGGGAGGCTGTAGCTTCGTAAAAACAGACATGGCCTCTGGGAAACTGCCTTATTCTCCTCATAAAGTACATGAGAAAATTGAAACAATAATTAGTGTTTGACGCAGGAACTCCAGAAGAAATGGGTTTCCGTTAAGTGTGCAAGGAGCCTGCCTCAAAGGATAGCTGCTTACAGGGAAGTAAAGAGAGTTGGCGTCCCTCCCACAGGTCCATGCTTTGTCGTGTCCATTTTACGTCCCTGTGCAGACCACCTAGGACACCTGTTGGCCACAAGTATCAGGTGTCCTACGCTGAGGGTTTGGAGTGGGAGCCAGGGGCACCATGAGGCTTAGGGCATGGTGAGCAGGACTCAAAGTTGGTTGTATTAGACAGATTAGATCAAGCTTTGCTGCAGTAACAAGCAACCACCAGAACCGCAGTGATTTCACAAAGCAAATGCTCACTTTTTGCTTTCGCCAAGCGCATGGTGAGTCTGAGTGACTTTCTACGGCAGCTGTCCTCTACCCAGTGAGTGAATGACCCCAGAAGCTCCATTCTTATGGCCCCTCCATAACACACTAGCTTCCATGGCAGGAAAAGAAAGAACGGAGAATTGTCCTACCTCTTAATTGCTTCTGCCCAGAAGTGACACTGACTTTGTCTGCTTGCTTTCCATCGACCAAAGTAGCTCAGGTGGCCGTGCAGACCCCAAGAAATCCTCCCATGTTCCCTCAAGGAGAGGATGCCTGGAAATATCAGGGAGGAGTCGTGATGTCTGCCTTGAGAGAGGGGATCGGTTGGCACCTGACATAGACTCGTCTTCGGCGTGTCTCGGGTTCACCCCAAAGGTGAGAGGATGAGACCGTCTGTTGTTATCTGCTCTCTACCTGGTGCTGGGGATTAAAGGATGAATAGAACACTGCTTTGCCTTCTAGCAGTTTACATTCAACTTGGAGAAGCAGGGTCAGTCTTTAAGGAGAGAGAGAACAGAGGGGGAATATAAAGTAATTTTAGAATCTGCTTCCTGGGCTTATTGTTAGGATAAAAGGAGTTGAAACACATGACATCCTTGGCATGTCTCCCAGCAACACTAAGAGTTCCATAAATACAAGCTCTTCTTGCCATTTTACAGAGGAGGACAGCAAGGCTCAGGATGGTACAGCAACTGTCTCAAGACCACACAGTAAGAGCGGCTGCAGAGTCCCCCGTTAGTAGTCCTGCCCTTGACCTCATTCACATCCCTCCCTCACGAGAATCCTCTCTTTCCCGGGCATTGCTCATTCAAAGCCTATTAAGGTCTCCTTGCCAGCTCTGGGTGTCACGTCTTGCATTGAAAACCAATGGATGCTGACGCTGCTGGGTCCAAAGGTGAGCCAGTGCGAGATGCTCCGCCACTTGCTTGCCTCTTTATCTGGGTTTGGATCCTGCATTGTGTGTGGATGTTGTGAGTGCCAAGCCTCTCCTGTAGGTGCCCATGGTCTGGTGGGGGCATTTGGCATTTCAAGGTGACAGCGAAGTGTTGCTCCATTTCTGAGACCAAGCCTGTCTTGGAAGTCAATGGTTTTAAGACATCAACACTCTAAGTTTCCATACTCTATCTTTCTAAGATCCCACCATTCCCAGGCTCTAGAGTTCCGGGTACGACTTCTCAGACTCTAGACCAGTGCTGGCCAATAATACTTTCAACAACAATGGGAATATTCTATTGGTTTAGCTACTAGCCATTTAGCACTAAACTGTGGCTTGTGTGAAAGAGGAACGGAATTTTACTTTTACTTCATTTTTATATAGACACATGTCGCTAGCGGTTACTGTACCAAGGAACAGAACTCTAAACCCTCTTATTCCAATTTTTTATACTGATTGGGTTCCTTCTTGCCCACAGACAGCACAACTGAAGAAGTTCTCAATTGCAAGCCCAATTTGAATTGCTTGACCTGGAAGTCAGTAAAAGAAACATGAATCTTACATGTATCAGTCAGGATAGACTAGGTTACACTACAGTAACAAACAATCCCCATATCTCAGCGGCTTAAAACAGCAAAGGTTTTCTTTCTTATGCATGCTGCATATTCATTCCAGATCAGCAAGGGGCTCTGCTCATCAGAATCAGTTGGGTGTCAGGCTAACGGGCAGTCTCCCTCTCAAAAATTACTGGCCAGAGTGCCAGAAGGAAAAGCAAACTCTGAAGGGTCTTCTGTTGAATATACAACATCAACAATAGCTAACATTTTTTGTACTTACTCTGCCATGTGCTGCTCAACAACTCCTTTAATCCTCATGCATTGATTCTGCTCCCAACTCGTTGACCAAGACTATTCATTACCCCAGCACAGAGGGGAGGAGATGCAGGAAGTGCAACCTCATACATCCTGGAAGGAAGGAAAACTAGAAAGATTTTGTGATTTTGCACTAATGATGTTGTACAAAGCCAAAAGCCAGGATACAAGTGGAAGCAAAGTGTCAAGTTTGAAGAAAAACTAAAGGCTTGAAAGAGCACTGGATTTAGAGTCCAGAGACAGAGTCCCAAGTATTGGGCTTGTCACTGACTTGCTCTGTGATCTTAAATAGGTTCCTTCTTCTCTCTAGGCCTCTCATTTTCACAATTTGAATAAAAATGCATGCTTTTCCCTTTCTAGGTTATAATATACTCACACAGAGTGCAGAGTCATGGGAGTAACTGAAACTTTTATAGTTACTATCCTTCTGTGTGTCTGATTCAGGAGAGACCCTGGATCCCTGGACAAGTGTGTGCAGTCTAGCTGCTAATGACCAACCATAGCCATTCACCACTTCTTCCTACCTAGAGAACATTTATTTGGTGGTAGGGGTGGCTAACAACGTTCCCAACTTATCTTTTCCAATCTTACTTGCATATAAGATGGCCATGTGCCACCTTCTGCCCAATAACTGGTAAGTGGCAGCTTCCAGAAAAAGCTCCCTTCTAAAGGAGGCAATTTGAGCTAACACTTTGTCTCCAGACTCTCATGCTTCTTCTAACCTGAATGGGGGATGTCATGGCTGGGGCTCTGGCAGTCATTTTGAGAGCATTAAGATATCCTAAAGAGAGTGGTACAAAAGGTAGAGGAAGCCTGGACCCCTGATGACATCATGTAGCTGCCATCTCTGCCTTAGGCTACCTACTTCTGACTTTTGCATTTGAATTTGCAGATACATGCAACCAAATTCAATCCATGACTGATATAACACTGCAGAAATCACTTGCTTTATTGGTGATCAAGAAGACGCTTCAAGGGTGTGATGAGGCAAATAAGAGCTTTGGAG